>JAYMTT010001024.1:0-10654 GCA_036898025.1 Hypseocharis bilobata
TAAATTAAGTTCTTCCCTTCTTTTTCCTACAGCTCTGGGTAGGCAACAAGCCGTTGTATCCAAGGAAGAGCTACAAGAAAGAGAAAGGAGAAGAAGAGGTGAAAGTGTTGTCATTGAGCTGAGACATTACTTGCAGCATTCGGGCTCACTTAGTGGTCTGTAACGTACCCTTTATGGTGACTTTCTTCATCATTTGTTTTCAAGCTTTATATATCCAAGGGTGACTAAATGTCTAGGATTTCTTCATGTTCTCAGCAGGAAAACATTTTAAGCAGAGAGGCATGGTTCTCCCATTTCAACCACTGTCCATGTCTTTCAGCAACATCAACTATTTTGTGGATGTTCCTGTGGTGTGTATATAACTGTACTCTTTATCTTTTCGTCTTAGAAACATTTTGAGTACTTAATTTTTCTCATTCAAGTATTGGTTCAGGAATTGAAGCAACAAGGGATACTAGAAGACAGGCTGCAGTTGTTAGTCAATGTTACCGGAGCATTCAAGCCTGGCATTCTAACAGCATTGGTAGGAGTGAGTGGTGCGGGAAAAACAACCCTCATGGATGTATTAGCTGGAAGGAAGACTGGTGGGGTTATAGAAGGGAGCATTAGTATATCTGGTTATCCCAAAAAACAAGAAACATTTGCAAGAATTTCGGGCTACTGTGAGCAGAATGATGTTCATTCCCCGTTTTTGACTGTTCTAGAGTCTCTTCTGTTCTCTGCTTGGCTCCGGTTGCCATCAGACGTTGACTTGGAGACACAACGGGTAACTAATAAATTTGTTTGCTTATTTGTAACATGAGGCATGAGATGACTCCTGGATGTCTGAATATTTCAGGCTTTTGTTGAGGAGGTGATGGAACTTGTGGAGCTAACCCCATTAAGTGGGGCATTGGTTGGGCTACCTGGAGTTGATGGTTTATCAACTGAACAACGAAAAAGGTTAACGATTGCTGTTGAACTGGTTGCTAACCCTTCTATAGTATTTATGGATGAACCCACATCAGGCTTGGATGCAAGGGCTGCAGCAATTGTGATGAGGACTGTGAGGAACATCGTAAATACAGGGCGGACAATAGTGTGCACAATCCATCAGCCCAGCATAGACATTTTTGAATCCTTTGATGAGGTCATTTTTTTATTTTTGTTTTTGTAGAGGGCTCATTTCAAAAGGTTTTCCTTCTTGGAATATTATGTCTCAGAGATGACACTACACACACACACACAAAAGAATGTCCATATGTACATACATATGTACGTTAGCATGTATGCATGTGATATCCATCTATCTGTCAATTTATATGGGCATGCATTTTTATTGAATTTCCCATAGTTGGCACATTTATCCTTTTTCTGAAATATTTTAGATGCTCTATTTGATCTCTCTTTTGATCCTTCTCCAATCTTATGTCATTGCAGCTTTTGTTTATGAAGCGTGGAGGAGAGCTCATATATGCTGGTCCACTGGGCCCCAAATCTTGTGAACTCATAAATTATTTTGAGGTCAGATTTTTCATATTCATATTTCCTACAGTAGGTGAAGTAGTGAACTAAATCTTGTTTCCGGTGAATGTGAATTTTTCTTCATTCATCTGAATACAATATATATTTGTGTTTAGGCGATTGAAGGAGTGCCAACAATCAGGCCTGGATATAATCCCGCTGCATGGATGCTTGAGGTTACTTCTTCAGCTGAAGAAAGCCGCCTGGGGGTGGACTTTGCAGAAGTATATCGGAGATCATATCTATTTCAGTATGTGCCCTGTTATATATGCCAATTCTGGCTGTACATATGGTTTTTGAGCACAAGAATCTTAAATCCTTATAAAATTTGCTGTCTTCTTTTGTTTCAGGCGCAACAGAGAGTTGGTTGAGAGTTTAAGCAAGCCAAGGAGTAATTCAAAGGAACTGAACTTCCCAACCCAGTACTGTCAATCGTATTTTGGCCAATTTTTAGCATGTCTTTGGAAGCAAAATCTTTCATATTGGCGAAACCCACAATACACTGCAGTTCGCTTCTTCTACACTGTCATGATCTCTTTGATGCTTGGAACAATATGCTGGAAATTTGGTTCTAAAAGGTTTCAACTTTTACATATTTCTGTTTTTTGATATGATAATAACCTGCACATCCTGCGGTACATTTTTGCTTAACCATTAAGGCCTTGGCATGACAAAATTCGCCCCATTACATATTGGTAGTCATTTAATTTTAATACTTCACATGGTTGGAAGATGGACGATAAAGGTTAATTAATGACCATTTACCGAGATATGATATGGTTCTTTTGAATTTGAGTTGGATAGTGCTGCACTGCAATTTTGTGTTCAGTGTTCATGCTGTTTGGGATTTATATATGGACAGTGATTAATCTTTTTCCGTTGTTGTCTAGATATGACACCTTGACTTGTTTACTTACAGGGAGACTCAACAGGATTTGATGAATGCCATGGGATCCCTGTACGTAGCCGTTCTGTTCATTGGTATTACCAATGCCACTGCTGTTCAACCCGTTGTTTCCATTGAGAGATTTGTTTCATATCGGGAGAGAGCAGCAGGGATGTATTCAGCTCTACCATTTGCATTTGCTCAGGTTTCTTTCTTATCTTACTTCTTCCTTCCCAACTTTTCACTTTTGAGAAACCTGGCTTTCCTTAGCTAATCTATTATCTTTCATCTCCAGGTTGTTATTGAGTTCCCATATGTGTTTGCACAGACGATTATTTACTGCGCGATTTTCTACTCCTTGGCTTCATTTCAGTGGACTGTTCTGAAGTTTGTTTGGTACATATTTTTTATGTATTTTACCGTACTATACTTCACCTTTTATGGAATGATGACAACTGCAGTCACTCCAAATCATAATGTCGCTGCCATCATTGCTGCTCCTTTCTATATGTTTTGGAACCTTTTCAGCGGCTTTATGATTCCTCACAAGGTAATGCATTTTTCACGCGGATGTCATTTGTTCAACTGACTAACTGGAAATTGCATGTTATTTCTCATGGTGTCTTTTCTGTTGAGTTCCTTGAAACATCAACTGATAGTGCACTAGTGTCCAGAATAATCTCTTGTCCGTCTGATGAGGGAAGCCATATTTTAGATTTAGTTTTTGTACAAACGAGTCTTTTGATTAACTGATTTCTGACCCAGAATATATTGGATATAAGTCTACAAATGATTCTTTACCTTTATTGTGTTCTTGAATTTTCTCACTTAACATGATAGTTGTAGACTGAAATTGTATGGTAGTTGTAATTTCTATAATGTGTGGTCATAATTTCCATTTATCTCTTTCATTTTGTTTTATATATTCGTTCATTTATTTGTTTCATTCGTTTTTCAGAGAATCCCCATATGGTGGAGATGGTACTACTGGGCAAACCCTGTAGCTTGGAGTCTGTATGGACTCCTCACTTCACAGTATGGTGATGATAGTAGTCTCGTGAAGCTATCAGATGGACTTATCGAGTTGCCTATTAGTCTGGTTCTCGAGCAAGGCCTTGGATATCGGCATGATTTCTTGGGGGTAGCTGGTATTATGGTGGTTGGTTTTTGCGTATTTTTTGCAGTGATTTTTGCTTATGCAATAAAATCCTTCAACTTCCAAAGGAGATGATCATAAGAGAATGGTGAAGTGTGAAATATGTATAGGTACATGGATATCTAGAATGAATCAAATTGTTTTTTCTGTTATAGGTAAAGAGCATAACAGCCTAATACATATTTGTGTAAAAGTAATATAATTGTATGATTCAATGTTGCCTTACTGACATGATTTATTTGAGAATAATTTTTTTTTCCAAAATCATAAATCATTATAGACATTCTGGAGAGTTAGATTTACTTGTTTCATTATGTTGTACCCTCTATAGCTGCTGAAGGACTTGAAACACTCTAATCGAATGCATTTTTTGTATTGGGCTTTGCAGAGGATTTAACATAAGGCTAGACTGCAATAGAATTAGAATTTCAGTTAAACATTAATTACTGCTTTTTGTCAATTTTGCGGTGTGTATTTTCTAACTTTCAACGAATTACTGTTCTTTCTAATCTCTTTGGCACATTAAGTGCGTGTTTGTTGAAGTATTTGGCTAACTAATTTTTGGTTTGACAAAAGTTGTGGTTGGAATGCTTTTAGTAAACGCAAAAATTGTGTTGAACCTAACTATTTTTTGATTTGACCAAAAGTAGTGTCTCAGATGTTTTTGACACACGCAAAAAATTTGTGTTGAACCATGCAAAATTTTTATTCTGCCATCAACTGAGCTTTTGGACTTCTCCAAGAGCCTAACAAAGAGGACTTAAAATGGAAAAAAAAAATGAGCACATATAATTACTATCACTCACTAGAGCAATTCGGAAGTTTGGGGTCATTGGGTCACATAAAACATTAGTACTTTAAAAACAAAAGAAAGTATAAAGTATCTCCCTCTGTTCTACAAAGAATGAGCATTATACTAAATATAGATGTTCCCAATTAAATGTCATGTTTCCTTTTCAAGAGATTAAATATTGTTGAACTTCTTAAAGCACTCCTAAATAATTAGTTCTAACAACTTTTGAAATTTGTTACAAGGGTAGAAAATGGAAAATCAAGGGCTAACTAACTTATCATTAATCTTTGCTAAAAAGTCAATGGGTCATTCAATTAGGAACGAAGGGAGTATAATAGAGCACGGAATCAAACAAGAGATGGATGGATTAATGATTGTATAATCAAATACGTTGAGAAAGATGTCTTCAACAACATTTGACGATGAATTAATTTTATAAAGCTTCTGGAATATTTTGACTAAAATGTATTCTTTTGAAATATTATTGAAATTTTTTTATCAAATTTTATTCTATAGTTATTGCACTTACGTATGTATCCTAACATTACGTAAAACTAGTTTTTTTCTTTTTCTTTTGAGGGATATGTAAAATTAGTTAGTTTATCTCAATGTACAAATGAACAAATAAATCACTAGCAAAATGTATATAATATATAACGTATTGATTTTTTGATAACTTTCATAAAATTCATCTATAATGATAGCTTTACTTTCTAATTCTCTTTATTCGTATGTTTAAAATTTGGCTTGGATTTTATTAGTCACTCGATATTATTTTGGTTATTTTGAGATTAACTAAGTCAAATTGATCTCGAATTTTCATCTATTCAATTCAAATAAATTGACTTGACACATTCTTTTTCCTTCAATTTTGCGTGGGAGCTAGTTTATGTTATCTAAATGAGTGAGTTAAATTTTTTGAATATTTGTATGAGTTATTCCATATGTTTTATCTTACTCGTTAAATTTAAGTGTAGGTGATATTATCTTACCAATAGATTAATAAAGTAAATGTTTACTTATAGGTTTACACATAATTGAATTAATTTTTTTATAGATTAAAATATTATTTATGTTGTAAACAAAAGAAATTATTTATGTTTATATTTATATAAATATTAAATTTTGATATTTTCATCAATGTATTTATTACTAATATGTAATAGAAAATTTATATAATTAGCATTTTATTTATAAAAACACCTAGTGTTAACTTGTATACTCGTTTTCCCTATCACTGGGATTATATTTGCCATTTCGAACTTAGAAATGATGAAATTGTAATAAAAGTATTTTGTATATTGAATTAGTAATGAAAGTATTAGCGGTCATAATTGTGAAGTTTGTTATGAAGTGATGCAAAAATTTAATTCACAAAAAATAGTATACTAAAAAATACGATACTAATATTAAATTTTTTCAATTACTTTGTTAATTTGTTTTGTAAAAAAAAAAGGCATTTTTTTTGAAACTATTCGACATTCGAAGTTTACTGACTGTAATAATCCGTATTCATGATGGATAGATCAGTTAAAGTGCTCATTACTGAGTTTTAAAGATTTTCTATACCTGTGACTGGAACTCGAGACTTCTAATTCCTTTTACTTATGACTCGAACTCGAGATTTCTGGTTAAAAAAAGGGAGACCCAACCCCTCTTATCACATCATAAAATCATACCAGCAACAGTGCCAGTGCGATGCATAGGCGTGACTGATCATAAACTTGTAGTTTTGAGTAACACATTTGTAAATAGGTGGAGACTTGATCATCATGTCAAATTTACTTTGATAAATTTCTACACCGTAGAAAGTGATAAAATTGTTTTCTTTTTCTTTCTTTCTTTGGGTTAGAATAAAAGGAATAGACAAAAATAAAATCGAAAAAGGAAAATGCATATGTTTAACTTCATACTTCAATATATATACAATATTGCTCCTAAAAAGTTTGTCCACTCAACCATTTTTTAGAAACTTAGAATTCATAGAAACTATGGCACGCCATGTTATTTATGCAGTTAAATAAGCTTGCATATAGAGAATGAAGTTATCTTTGAATCACACTAGAATTACACCAATGCATTGACTTCTCTTCCTTCAGATTCTCAAGGCATTTTCCGCTGCAATCACTGGGAACTCTACCACCCAAGCTCTCCATTTATCTAATGCTCAATGAACGACATATTTGTCATTAGGAAGTTCAGAAATCTGCCATTTCAAATTTTACATTAGTAAAAAAGATAAAATAACTAAAATCAATCATGTTAATGGACACCCATAAAGATCAAACCCACAACCACTCAGCCTTTTGCAGAGGGATATTCCAAGAAAGGAATGTGATGATGGATGAAAGGAGTCGGACCAAATTTTACAAAATGAGATGATCTACTTTAGAAATGACAGGTTAGAAGAACATTATCTTGTTTTATTAAATCAAGAACAAATGTACTGCACAACTATAGGAAAAGGGCATTAGTGTTACGGTTTATAGAAACTTATCTTCCCCAGGTAATGTATTTAAATTTAGATTAACAGAAGGCATAAAATCTATTTCAGATCAGGCTCAACTCTAACCTATAAGTAATGATATATAAACTCAGTAGCCATACACCATATGGACTATGGTCTTCGAGTTTTAGTAATTCCATAGCTCTGTCCTATATCCTCGGTTACAGAATTTTGTAAGTCTCTAATCCCACATTCACAATGTTTAGGACAACCTAAGAGTTTGACAGCAAGCAGAACGAGACACGTTTAATTTTCGAGAGACATACATATAACAACTAATACCAAGCACCACACTGCTAGCACCTTCTCATGTCATAGCCAAAAATTGGTAGTTTATATCGAAATGGGCTGAGAAAGTTGAAGAAAATCACTCATGCCAAGTCACCTTTGAGTTGCTCTCCAATACCTTAAGTTCCAAACTACCATTCTTGGCCACCAGTTCTAATGCATTAACTATAGCATACAACTCTGCAAGATTTGAATATGCCAACCCAATGTTTTGAGAAATTACGTTCTCGGTCATCTCTCAGCACCCCACCAATCCAATGCTTTACCTAATGCTGTTATTAGTAGTCGATACAATATATATGACATATTCTAAGTAAAAACTCCCAACCTTCTACACAAATTCTTCTAATTAAAGCCATTACAGAAAGTGTGATCTAAGTCTTCTATAACAATTACTTAACCCAAGAAATCCATCAAAATTCTTCAATTCACCTCCAATTTAAACTATACCCAGAACATTAATCACTTGAATAATACCAAACCAACATAAATAAATTAATGAAGGACAATGTAAGAAAAATGTATAATTCAATGGCCTTAGGGCTCGAAAAGGGTGGCTCCACCAATCAAGTTTCCATTTTCAAAATAAACAGGATTAATAGTCATCAACATTAACAGACTTTGTAGCTGATGACACAATAAAAGAGAGAACAACAACAATGATGAAGGCCGCAAGGTGGTGTCCTTTTAGAGCCATTGTTTCCGAAAGGTATGGACCAAACGAATAGAGATACCGAGCTGGATATTAGGAATGTGATTAAAGATTTGTAGTTTGTAGAAAGCTTGGTATGAAGTGAAAAGAAAGTGTATATTTATGCACATACAAGAGCTTCCTAGTTTGATGAGAAAAAGAAAATAAGAAAAGGCAAAGGAAAAGGAAAACATTCCTAATAAGAAAAGGAAAAGGATAAAAAAGTGTTGTAGGATTTAATACCTAAATGATAAAGAACTTGAACTTGCGCCTGGGATTTCTTTTTGTTTTTAGTTGGGCCTGAATTTTAAGAAGAAGAAGAAGAGTAATGAGCAGGTTATATTTCTAGGTTTGAGGATGCTATTGAAGCTAATTAGTGCATTTGTTTTTGGCACCGTACAGACTGTGATCGTATTGAAAATTGTCTTAGGAATTGAGGTTATGCATTTGTGTTCCAGTTGAAAGAAGATTTGCTTAACCTGACGGATCTCAATCCTACTTCAGCAAAATTCTTGGATTAGAGTGGAACAAGGAATCCATGGCTAAAGGGGTACATTTTTTTCACCCAACAACTAACAGTTTACAATTACCCGAGGCTTGCACAACTTTTTCAAATAATTACTTGTGATGATATATACAACATTCAGCGGAATTTATTTTCTTGCAGGATCATGATGGTTAATTTCCACATTCAGCGGGCTTGTTGATTAATTTTATTTATTCTCTCTGGCCATCACTTCTGAAAATTCCATCCTTCCTTGTACGTACATTGGTAATTTGATTTTAGCACTTTTGAGATACAAAAATACCCCTATGCCTTTCATTAACTTTGCACAGGCAACTAGTAAACATGGAACACTTTTATCATTCTTTTCCATGTCTAAATGAAGCTATAAGGTTTGTCTAAATGAAGCTCACAATTTGGTTGATTGCATTTTATCTACTTGAGCTTTAGTGTTACTTCTACTGTCTCTTCCTACTTGAGACATTATTGCGAATGTGAGGCATTTGTTGAACCATGAACCAATGCAGTCTATGGATCCATGGTATAAAGGATTCAATTTTAGGAGTCTCAAGCACTACTTCAACCAATGTCAAATTTTATCCAGGTAAACTGCAAAAGCTAAAAAACCAAAAATGCTATTAAACATGTTACTCCAAAAGCTACTTGAGAGATTTAGGAGAAGGATATGCCAAATTTGATCCTCGGAAAAAGAGATTCACGCTTATAATGGCATCACAAGACATTTAGCACATGGTGTTATCTTTGTTAGAAAGTCACTGGACACTAACCATAGTGTAGTAACAAATGGAAGGACCACCTAAGTCTCTAAATTTCATAAAGATGGGAAAGCAAATTCTAGATAGTTTTAAACATTGTAATAATATTACTTTTTAAGACCTTAAGTATTTGATCGAGTGCTACCTCCTGCCTTGAAAGGGTGATTATAGATTTAATATGCAGACTTGGGCTTGAAAAAACTATCTAAAAAGATGGCCTATATGTTACATATATATTGTGATTCTGTGATGAATAGAAGAGGAAGTAAAGAATGAAAACCGGTGCAAAATCCAATTATGTATGAAAACTTTCACCATCTACTCCATAACCTAACAACATTTGGATCTACAACAATCCACTTGAGCTTCATATACAATTAGTCAATTGTAAACATCACAGAAAAATTTGAAGCACTAATTAAATGTCAAGTGCTTGGGTTGAAAGAGATGTGACCCTAATCAAGCTGACACCACTATGAGATTTCAGATTTATTAAGGCTAAAAAATAATACTATTACTAACACAGACAAATATTGTTACAAAAACAACCAAACAGAAATTAACCAAAGCCAAAAGATTAAGGAATCAGAAATAATTAATCAAACAGTCAATGCATGGACCACAAAATCAGAAATAATTAACGTAGATAACATCAAAGGCATTTGAGCGGTGCACATAACATATCGACACATAATGTAACATAAAAAATCAAATGCATGGACAAGTCAAAAATATCCAACTCACCATAATAGTCAACCTTCAATGTGTTTGTTCTTTAGTCTGTCATAGTAGAAGATGACTCATGCTTCAGTGATAATAAGGAAAAGGAAACTCAACCATGACACAGGCTGCAAAAAGCAATTCAGTCAAATTCATAACCAATGGTCTTAGTATCAAATGATTGAATGAAGTTTAGAATAGAAATTACCCCCCCACGAACAGGCTTTCCTGCATCACTGCTCTCATTCGATCCCCCAGACTTATCCCCTCCACCAGAATTAGCTTCTTCAGAAGCCTCTGGAGCTGGATTCTCTGGATTAACTGTAGCAGAAGACTTTGATGCTGAATTGTCTGAATTACCCGCAGCAGAAGTGGAACTAAGTAGACCCCTCTGATGCATTGCCATTGACTGGACCCCAAGACCAAGAGGTACAATCTGAAGAGGGGGGAAAACAATTAAATAGCTGGCTAACTGTAGCTACCGAAGTTGCATCTTTTTAAAAATGAAATCTAAATTCCTGCACTCCGTGATATAAAACATACTACATCCATATCAAATTCCTTTGCTTATCCCGTTACTCTGTTTGATTGCTAAGAATGGTATAACCTCAAATTTAACCTCCACTAGGGGCTCCATTGATTTTAAATCCTCATTTTGTATTCAATATACGAGAATGCATTTCATTCAATGGTATAATAATTCTTGGTTGGTTGCTAGACAGGGTAGGAAGAGAAAAACATTAAAGTATTACAAGTTTACAAACAGATCAAAATCTCTCTCTCTCTCTCTCTCTCTCTCTCTCTCTCTCTCTCTCACACACATGCGCGCG
>JAYMTT010001025.1:0-10650 GCA_036898025.1 Hypseocharis bilobata
GGTATAGCTCTCTCTCTCTCTCTCTCTCTCCACTGCATCTGGGTTCTTTCTGATTAAAGTTTTAATTGATTCAATTTATTGTTCTTGCTGCTTGTTGCTGTGCTTTTCATAAATAGTTGTTTAGTACTACCCAACTGAAATTAGAGTTCAAGTATCATTTCAAATTTCAATTATGTTGTGCTGACTACCTACGCCATTTTTGCTAATGTCATTTTGAAATTATAAGCAAGTTCATGCTTAAGTAAGTAAATCATCACTAAAAACAAAACTAAAAAGATTTAATTCCATTTCCTGGAAATTAGGTTTCTACCTTTGTGGATTACTTTTGCTATGAACAAAGACCAATAAAAACAACTGCTTGAGTGAGGACATTGACACACACACTGAAGGTGTTTTGTCAGGTATATTGCTTTCCAACATAAGAAAAACTATGGAATTCTCTAATGTTGTGCTTGGATTGAGGCATTGTAAAGAAAGGATTTGAAGACTTGAGTTTTCAGCTTATTTAATTATCTCACAACGATTGTATTTTGGTCAAATCCGTAATTGGTTTGTAAACATAACTAGATTTGTAAAACCATAATTTCAGTCTTTTCAATTTCAGCAATCTAAAGTGTGACCTAGACCTTTTATCATTTGTTCTTGGTATTAGTCTTTGGTAGCTGCTTCATCCTTTAATTATTGCTTCTGTTAATTTTATTTTTTGTATAACTGCTGTATCAACCAACCTGATATATTAAAAGTTTATGATCTTATGTCACCATCAAAATTATTCATGACAGCAAAGTTTTCATGTAATCAGGAAAAGTTCAGTTCTATGATAGCCATCGATGGAAGAACAGAGCTTAAAATGCTGTCCTTTGAAGCTCCTAAGATCAGACTCCTTCGAAGTTTGAGCATTGAAAATGAAACAATGCAGGTTTAGTTCTATAACATGTTTATTTATTTATTTTTATTGTAAGTACCTGAAAACTGTATGCTGTTAAATAGTTCAATTTCATCATTTTTTAAATTGTCTGGGAGTAATTTTTTTTTTTTTTTTTTTTGAATGGTGAGATGAAGGAAGCAAGCCCCAAGAAAATACCTATCGTAGATAAAGCTGGAACTATCTCTTTCTCATAACACTATGCTTGATATCATTATCTCAATCTCAATGCCAGATCTACTAGCAATTGAGTTTCTCTCTGAAGCTTACGAGCTTGGCATGCAACATATGTTGAAATGTCATATTTCAGGACCCCTTAGTCATTTTGGATGAAGTGGTGTGTTCTTTGTCTAGTATATTCAGTCTGGATAAAACTACGCACTAATTAAGGGCTTAAAAGTGTTATTTGCATCCTTTGGGCTAAATCAGGAGAGATCCTGATGTTTTCAGACATAGTAAGATATTATTTTATGGAATAGACCATGTTAACACAATATCTAAAGCTAATAGTGGTGTGGCCCAACAGGTATGTGAAGCACAACCAGGAATTGTCTTCAATCAATGCAAGACCATTGCTCCAACAGACCTTATAATGGCACTATTACCTCTCCTTTCTGCATGTGACAATGTCTCTTCTTTGGTTCCAGTGTAGTTTAGATGGTGAGCAAAACCCCCAAACTAGAAGGTTAGAGTTGGCCTTTGTTTTAAAGGAAAACGATTTCCTGATACTTGGCAAACCATATAGGTTTCCAACATTATTTCATTCCCTGTAGGGTTGAGACTAGGGGTAAGATTCACCTCTTTGGTTGGTGCTATTTCCATGTGATATTATTGGAGATAAGGATTGTTATTACAAATTTTTTTAAAAGGTTTTCTGGAATTCATCTTTGATGAAATTCAGTTTCATGATTATTAAGTTATTAACAGGAAAAAAAACCCTGTTCCTATCAACTTTGAAGATGAACTTGCAGACTATGTGGTGGCAGATTCACCGTTCATCTCATTAAGGGGTGACCTTTTCCCTCCCGCAGATTCTGTTATGGGATGTGAACTGCCTTTTACCCTTCTTTTTCTTTTTTTTGGCATCTCGCCTCTTCAAAAGATGTAGATTATATTTAAGAAGGTTAATCTTGAAAACCAATCCTTTCTGATCTATTGAACATAGATTAGTTGTTAGAAGGTTAGGTTTTAATGGAAATATTTGGGGCTTTAGATTCCCCTGCACTCTTGTTAAGAGGGAAAATCTATTTGAGGAAGCTTTTTGGGCCCAATATGGTGTTCCTATCAATAAAATTCTCATTTTAAGTAGCTGGTGCTTTTTTTTGATGTTAATACTTAATACCGATATTAGTTTATTACATTGTTACAGTGGCAGATCTCTACAAAGTTATGGTCCCCATCTATTTATTGTGTAGGTAGAAACAAAATATGGCTGGCATCTTTTGGTAGGTAGGATTAGAAAGGAGGGGAAATAATGGAATGAGTTGAGGGCAGGGAGAAGAAGCATATGACCTAATCTTTTGCCTTATAGGATCTTGGCTGATGAGACCTTTGTCCTGGCCTGTCGTAGAGCTGTATGAAATTTGTTTAAGCCGTGTGTTTTATCATTTTATAGATTCTTTAGATGGAGTAGACTAATTACACCTTTCTTTATA
This sequence comes from Hypseocharis bilobata, assembly GCA_036898025.1. NCBI lineage: Eukaryota > Viridiplantae > Streptophyta > Magnoliopsida > Geraniales > Geraniaceae > Hypseocharis > Hypseocharis bilobata. The sequence goes on from JAYMTT010001025.1 coordinate 2,581, forward strand.
TGATAATTTCTCCTGATAATTTGAATGCAGGTTTTGGATTTTACTGTCTTTCCAGGACCAGAATTCGATATGCCCATATTTTGTGCCAACTTTTTCACTGCTGCCAGCACAAACATAGTTGTATTGTAAGCTTTCATCTTTTTCTTTCCTTAATTTGATAGTTGATCAATTAATACTGCTTATTTAATAGAAGTAATTATGTTGTGCAGCATATTACTCGATGGTTTATTCTCTTCTCTTTTCCTAAACGGGAAACTTGATTTGAAGAGATCTACTTTTGAAAGCAATAATAGAAGTTCGTAGATTACAAAGTCTACTGTGTTTCTTCTTATTTGATAGTATAAAAGTAAAAGTATATTTCCTATTCAAAACATTTCTAATACTTTGAAATGCACCAATGCTTCAAACTTGGTTATCTTGTGGCATTTAACTTGTGTTAGAAGGCATGCACTCTTAACATTTAGGCATAGCTACTCCTTGTTTATATTGTTACCGTTGATGACCATTCAATACCACTCAGGTAGTGTTTGGATTATTCTGAAGGAAATCGGAATGGGAATTTTGTCCTTTAAATTTTTTTGTTTTAAGGATGCAAACAAATAAAATTTGAAGGAAAAAGGGGAAAGGGAAGGAGAATCTCATTACTCCTCTTTGGAGGGAATAAAATAAGTTTAAGGGGGATTAAAATGGGAATGGGGTTCCTAATCTATACACAAATTTCTCATTCCCATTCCTATTCCCTTCAAAATATTCCAAACACTACCTTGGTTCCTGGTTTGCTATCAGCCAAGGGAAGGGTGCTGGTTGAGGTGAATGTAGAAGTAGAACCCTGTGACTGATGATGGCAAAGCTTACTTCTTTAGTCATTTGAAGATAGTTAATTGCTTCTTGATCTAGTTGAGGTGTTCTATAAAGCATGCTTACTGTAGTAGCTTATGCTATTTTCTTAGTCTTAAAATTAGACATAATCATTTTCTGCCTTCTGCTGTATATGAAACTTTAAGTTTTCTTTGCCTTTTTTCGGCTTCTTCCTTTCAATCTATTAATCATATTTTCTTATTGCTGTTTAGCTATGAAACCTTCTGATTTGGAACCAAAAAAGAAGCCCTCACTCTTTTTGAGGAAATTTCATGCATTCGCTGCTATCTCATTTGATTATGCATGTTTTCTCTGGTTCTATATTAAGGATGCTGCTTCTAGTAGTTATTACTCCCTCTATCCCAAAATAACTGTCCTATTTGACTTTTTGCAAATATTAAGGATAAGTTTGTTAGTACTTGACTTTCCACTTTCTACCCTTGTAAACTGCAAAAGTTGTTTCAACTAACTACTTAAGGGTTACTATTGGAAAATTTGAGTATAATTTATTATTAAAAAGGAAAGTGGACATGTGGGACAACAATTTTAGGAAAGTAGGATAATAATTGTGGGACGGAGGGCGTATTTCAGTATTTCTGTTATCTAGAACCTACAAATGTTGTTCAATACTCAAGACTCTGGAACTTATTTTTGATCAATCATTTATAGGGACCTCAACCCTTTGCATGATGTGATTAATCAAAGAGATTACAAGGAAAAGTACTATAAAAGCTTAATGCCTCTAGGTCTCAAATATGCTGAGGTTTGTGCCATCTTAATATCGTCTTGTTGAAACACTATTCGTTTAAAAGTTTACATATATTTCCATATCTTTCCTAAAATTTATGGTGACTGAACACAGATTTCATGCAGCTTTTACCTTGGGGAGGAAAGCTTACAAGCGAGTCTTTAAATTTTTTCTCACCAATTGTAGTGTGGACCAAGTTTACTTCCAGCCAAGAGAAGCATGATGTTTTATATTCTGCATTTGTGGATTACTACAAGGTATAAACTTCATGATTTTGCTTTGATGACCACATGCTGTTTATTTGGATTGAGAAGAATCGGATGGTTTCTAATCTCAAATTTTTATTGCTCTTGCAGGCATGGCTTGAGCTGATGAGCAAAGCAACTGAAGAGACAGATGCATATCAAATTATATGCAACCGTGAAGCACAACATAAGTATCTAACATGGAGGGCAGAAAAGGTGATCATTTCATGTTCTTCCTAGCATTCTGTTGTTCAACTCGTCATGATCACTAGTATCTTCCGATTGGCTGTTTGGACAATAGAGCAAATTTGACTTTAGAAAGATACATCTTAATGAAACTAAACTAAAGATACTATCAAGAAAGTTCATTATTCAAATGAAGACCTTGATGGTTAATGTCCATAATTACAAAACCAATATAAATCCGGTGGTTAGAGGTCAGAATTGGACCGCTATCGTATGAGTTATGTCAAAATTATCAATCATCAAAATAATGTGCATTTAATTACATGCGCTGAATTTTTTAGGTCAATTAAATGTTAGGGTAAAGTATTGAGTAGTTTTTTTTTTATGTATCTTTTTTATTTTTAATGCCCATTCTTACTGTCTTTGCAAGCTATTTGGCTGACATAACTTTCGAAAACCAGGACCCAGGTCATCTAGTTCTAAGAAGGTTGATTGGAGAGACACTTGCTAAGGTATAATGATAAATTATTGATTTTATGATGTTTTTTTCATTAACAAATGACTTAATTATTTTATATTTTATTTTTACCTTTTAATTGACAGGACTTGTTGAGGAGTTTCCTCTTCAAAGGAATTGATGAACTAGGAAGCAGAAGCTTCTTGGATTATTTCCCGGAGTACCGGTGCGAGGATGGCACTGTAAATGAAAAACGAAGTATGACTGGGAAGTCTTTTGAAAATCGACCATGGGATACAAAAGGCGAATTCATTGGTAACAATGACAAAAGCTAATATGTATTATTTGTCTTTCAATTCACTCTTCTTGTTAATTTTCTCTACCCTTTTCGCTTTGCTTTTCCTCGTTTAGCGATTATGACTCTTAGAAGAAAAGAACTGCATTATAAACTTAGATCTTTTGTGCTTAATGTTTACTTACGTTAAACAAGTTTTCACCTCCTCAAGACAAATGCAGAGGCTAATGGTGTGGATTATGTAGTGTTTAGAAAAATTGCTCAATAGATTAGAGAAAAAGTTAGGCCGAAACCAAAGTGAAAGATGGTTTATTATTGATTTGTGATTTTGGCAATGGTAACACAAATTGCAAGATTTGTCGAATCTCCAGAAGCCCATTTCTCGGGAAGAATCCAAAGCCCTTATGCATGTTTTAGTTATGGAATGGTTATAGTTGTGCGAAGGAAGGCATCCAAATCGAAAATGTTGTTATGGAGGTAGGCACATTGAGGCCGCCTCGAAATTCATGATGGAGCTGAATGTTTGGAACTCAAATCTCACCATTCAAAATAAATGCGCGTAAATCCCAACTTCAGTTTCCTTCATCAATGGTTTTAAACATAACAATTCACCTCTGGATTGCATTTAGTGAAGTTACAAAAAAAATAATTTACAACCATTCGAGCGCATATGAATATATATGCAAGTACGAAAAATAAAGAAGACATGGACATTAAGAATATGCAGGCCGTCAGTTACTAGTATGCAAGTTATATAAACTTGGAAAATTAACAATAATATATGGTACATTACATACAAATGCACCAGGTACTGGCAACTGGCAATCCAATCATTATTGAGCTTGGGCAGCTTTGAAGAGTTCTCTCCACTTCTGTGTATCACTTCCTGGACCTTCCCCCTGTAGACTACAAATTTTCAGTCCAGGAAGATCTCAAATGGCACAAATCTTAATACATACATAGGATGTAATCCAAATACAGTAGTTGAGACTTGACACTATCGTGTCCACTTCTGATTAACAAGATTTGAAAGAAAAAGAAAATTATTGCAGCAATAATGACTACTATCACAATCAATGGAAGTATGTTTGAAACTGAAACACACTTCATTCTGATTCATAGTAATCGTAACTAATGAAAGGATGTTTTTTTCTTAGTTATATGATGCCAGGGTCGCACATAACTCAGAAAATCGGAATTAAGTTGTCATAGTCTGCTACATGCTACCAAAATGTATACTCGGAAAACATGTTTACAGCCTGATCAATGGTTTGATTGGTCACAGTTGTAGTGAAACTATCAGCACTGGTATTAGGTTATATCAGAACTGAAAGGAACACTTGGGACACTATAGAATCCCATGGAAGTTGCGCGCGCCTTTGTTGAATGAATTTGTCTCACTATCATTTTAAATAGTAACTTGTTTTGATTTTCTACAGAATTTGGTACAAGCATATTCAGTACCATGTCCAAGATAATATTGCAGAACTCTAAAGTAATGTTCTTTATTCACATCATTTATTGTCCAACTCTTTTGTGGCAATCTAATTGGCAGTGATAGCATTTTTTATATTTGATGAATATAAATAGGTAAATTTCTGAATAAGTTGCTGCAGAGAGTAATGCGATGCAATAATCAAATTTATATGTTGATATTCATATCTATTTAAACATCTTTGAAGAATTACCTCAATGGAGTTGATTTCATATGCTTCGCCTTGAGTAAATTCTAAGTCCAAGGCTTGTATGCATGCTTCAGCAACTACAATTCTGCTGGCTTCTCCAACAAGTTTGTCTCCTGAGAACTCAATTACAGAACAAATTAAAAATGTACTAAAAAGAGAGAGAACTAAGCAAAGAATGTAACCAGCAATGATGGGTGCAAGTGAGGCTATTCATGCAATATAAATTTATGTGACTTTAAAGATGCCCTCATAGTTTAGGTGGTAACGCCTCATCGACATGGCACCAAAACCAACAGCAAGACTTATCTAGTTATGTTCCACTTTCTTTCTTTTTTTTCTTTTTTTCTTTTTTTTTTTCTTTTCCTTTTAGTGTGTGGGTTGGAAGGGGTGTATTTGGGTTAGAGTGATGCATACCCTGCCAAACCAGAAGGAAAAAATATATATCAGAAGTCCGAAGCATTTTAATGTTCTGAAAAGTTTTCGGTGATCCAATTTGACCCAAGTGAGAAAGTGGCAACCCAATTTGATTCCCGAGTCAGCTAATGCTTCATTGTTGAAGTTATAATCAATTTTGTATTTATGTATCAAACCTTAGTGATGCACTTCTTTAGGTTCTTAATGCTTTTGATGCAATCTTGAAAACCAAAACTAAACACTACAAACTAAACCCCAAAAAGGAAGCATAGAAAACAAGCTAATGACATAATTGGAAACTATCAAAACCTGTACACGACTATTATATGAGTCCCCAGTAAAAATCCAATCTCTACCACCGACTCTGTCACAATATTTCACCTAAGCTATTTATCTTGCTTCACTAGTTTCCAGTTTGTGAAATTGGTTGATAACATAATGATTACTAAAGCAGAATTACGTCCAAAAGCCTATGGCCACAAGATAATGTTGTCTTTTTAATGAGTCTGAGCTCTGGGGTAACTTTTCCAATCTTGAATTATCGGACAATCTTGAATTCCTGTCTCTTAAGCTTGCAAGTAAATGCTAAAGTTCCATGCTTAACTACAAGACCCATGAAGAACCAATAATCTAATACATAAGTGAAATGGCATACCTTGACCTATAAGGACTGCACGCCGTTGCCCTGCTGTAGCTTGGAGTAGAGTGTTCAAATCATATGATGTATAAGGTCCGTCTGTCAATCTACCAGGTCTGGTATAATGTAATCATATAAACATGGCATGATTATATAAGATTTTTTTTAAAAAAAAAAAAAAAAAAAAGCAAAACGAAACATAAATCTCTATTGTTCAATAAAGTGAAATAAAAGAAACATAAATATCTGAGATAGACCTGATAATGGTATATGGAAGACCAGAATTGCGAACAAAATCTTCCCCCATCTTCTTGTACTTGAGAACACCAAAGAGATTCATAATGCTGTGTAAAATAATTAAAAGAACAAATTATAGCCCATCAGAATAGATAACGAGACAACAGTTCTGTTTAAACTATGATGCTCAATGATTGATACATGCTTTAGCTGTGCGTTTGAGCACTATCAGAGAGAATATGTAGCTAGAGTATGGTATAGAAGAGGATAAAGGAAAGAATTTAAATTTGAATATTGAAGGACAATTACACAAAATACCTGCTTAAAATCCTCGAGGTCAAGTGCATCAATGCTTTTATGCTTATATGCGCATTTCTTGGTAAATCACTGGCAAGATGACAATTGAACCATCTACAAAGCTTATGATACACTTGACCCAAAGGAAAAGTCAAAATGCATCATTAAATTACCATAATTATCATTCTGCACAACAAGCAAATTAATCCTTTGCCAGCTCACCAATGAAAATTCTGTGTTTCTCCAGAACCACAAGGAAAAATAAAGAAGACTACTGGATTTTTTCAGTTATGGATGCCACCTTCTCCAAGACAGGACATCCATAACTAGTTCAGATCTAAAAGACCATCATTACAATCAGAACACAACAGGTCCCGTTTAACAGCATCAATAAGCCAATTATTTCCCAGTAAAAAGGGCTGATAAGAACATACAGCGCTTCTCTGTGTATGCATGTGTGTGTTTGAGTGAGAGAGAAGGGAGAACAATGGTATCAGTAGAGGATGGTAGACTGACGAAGGCAATGATGACTTGGAGATATATAATGAGTGCAAATAAGCAGTCACAATCCTGGCCGTATTTTACCACCCATAAGTGATTCACGATTTTCATGAAGATCTAAAAAGACAGATGCAGCTCTACACTGAGTCTGAGACCTTGATAGAAGATATGGATCCTTGCAATTAACCGAAAATGGGTGGGCAAAAGAAAGTTAGGAAAGAATCCTACATTAAGTGGAATCAACTGAACCAGACCAACTTCACTTTCTTTCTTTTTTTTCTAACAATTAACACTAGTCCAACTGATTGAGATTCCATTATACCATAATGGCCAGGTCTTAATCTTTTGGAGACTGGAATTGGCTATTACTGCATAATCCTTTAAATTAACACTCCCTACTTACAAGAGGGCTTGGAAAATCCTTCTCTAGTCCTTTAAACCCCTAAGAGAAAATCGTATCGGTGGCTTTATTATATACATCAGGCATCAGACTAACTGAATGCTTCTCTCTTAAACTTCAGCCCATATTAAACATTCTACCATAATCAATGCAAAACATTCTCTCTTTTACTCCTAAAAACAAGTTTTAAGAATCATCTTAAAGCAAGAACGTTTCTCTCAGCTTGAGATAAGTAATATTATTTCATCCCAGTAACTTGTATGACTATAGAAATGTAGAAACGCGTGGACCAGAGAGGATATGATCAAATGGCACGCATAGATAAGTCACTGTCAACTTTGTAACTTATTATATGACTGAAAAGCAATATTACCTCCATGGTAGTTCATTGGACTTCGTTACACCTATTGACGAAACAAGAACTATTCTCTTCAATGATGAAGGCAGCATCTGTACGAGATTCCTCACACCCTCCCAATCTATAAAATGAAATGAAAAAAAAAATAATAATAATAATATAACCATCAAAGACATTAACATAAGTATCTGTGTATATGGTATGAATTGCTTAATGCATTGAAGGCGCGAATATGATGAACTGTTTTCAAGATGTGAGGCTCTACCTAAATAAAAGCTGAAATATAGTATGAAGAGGTACGAATTCTGTGAATAAGATGTCTTTGATAAAAGCCTGATCATGGATAAATATTAGATAGAAAATCTCAGTAACCTATAAGATATAATCCTGACCTACTCTTTCTGGTGTGTTATCTCCACCCCATCGCTTTGAAGGAAAGGCTGTTGTTCCGCTGCAGCAAATCACATGTGTGACTCCCTGCAATTAATCCAAGGTTATCAATATATATGTATAAATAAATGATCAATTAATGCTAGACGGCCAAGAAAACCACGAGATTCAAAGGTAAACAAACCTGAAATATAGACGGGTCTAGATCCTTTGGGTTCCTAGTGTCCCCTTTAAATACCTACAACGGTTTAAAATCTGTATTATGATAAATTTTATATGTTTAGAAAAAGCAGGTGACACATGAAGTTAGACAAGGAATTTGTAAGAAAACAGAAAACAAGCAGTTTTTGTTGTTGGTAAAT
>JAYMTT010001026.1:0-10649 GCA_036898025.1 Hypseocharis bilobata
AAAGAAAATAAAAAAGGGATTGACTAAATAATTATTATGAGACCTATATGTTTTTAATGAATAAATATATAAAGAAGAATGAAGAACAATTATGAAATCTTATAACTTTAGTTGTGTATTTGAAATCAAATGACAATATTTTAGAGCTTGTTTGGCAGTGCTGATTTTTTTTACTAATAAGCACTAAATGTTGTTAAGTAAATTTGGTTCTGATAAGTACATTTGGTCTGGTTTGAAAAAGAGCACTTGATTCAAGTGCTTATAAGCACTAGCAAACAGTGGTGTAAAAGAAAAAGAGCACTTGAATGCTTATAAGTCATTTTGACTGACTTAAGCACTGTCGAACGGTCTCTGAATCTTTTAACTAGAGGAAGTGAAGCTTTAACTATTATAAGGTGGGTAAAAACTCATGGATGTTTTTTTAATGTTATTCCATTCTAGAAGACTAGTATAATTTTTTATTCAAAAGTTATTGCCCACCATATGGTGTGCATGGCTTCACCCCTGATCAAGAGGTATGGATATGGAGTCAGAAAGATGATGTACTACATAACCTTTTGATCATCAAGAAGATGTTGCATACATATCTGCCTGAACATGACAACCTTAAATAGATCTTGATTCCGTCTGCTGTATTGTTGTTCTGCCAGTTTCAGGTGTCATGTTACGGTATTGCTGCCATGAAGCTAGAGGCTAGAACCTACACAGTAGGCTTGCTTGTTAGATTTTTTTTGACACTTTTGAATGCTAGAGGTTATAGGTTAATCCTAGGTTTCATGTGTTCCTTATTTGTTACCATGGTTGCCCTTAGGGAATTGGGTAATTTCTTGGACCACTGCTGGTATTTTTGGATTCAAGGTAGGAGGAGATGCTGTTTACGTCCCGAACCACAGCAGAAAATGCTATTCTGACAGTGGGCAGGATGTCACGATTGAATAATAGACTAAAGTCGAATTGGATATTATAGGCGAAAAATTGGTATAGACAGATGTGATAAGTTAATCAAGTACATGAGAGGCAAGTTGTGGGTGAGGTAGTTCTTATGGTATGAGATGATTTTGTCTTGTTTAATTCTCTGAACCTTTTGGCTGGAACTTGATTTTGACCTTTGTGACCCTTTTCCGCATAACTACTACTTCACTTGGAATTTGGTCGTTGAAAAAATCAGGTTTATGTCCACTTTCTCCTATCCTGAATGATGCCTGCCTATTTCCTTCTTTATGAGATGTCATTTGTTGTGGCAATTCTTCTGATACTTTTGCATGTTGTTCTGTTTGATCTTGTTTTTGTGTCAAGGCTTCTAATATTTTTGTATGTAGTTCTGTTTGATCATTCATGAAATGATGTTCTGGAAGCATTATGAGGATCTTTCTTGTTCTTTAGGGTCCGGTGAGGGTTGGGGCACTCAATTTATTGAATGATGAGGATAGGCTTAACCATTAATTATGTTTTGTTCAATTCTGTTTATGGGGTAATTTTAATTGGTCTTTTAGGCCCACTATATTTGGAAGGCCCAAATTAAGTATCTTACAAATCCTGTGGGCATTTCAAGTTTTTTCTTTATCTAAAACACTCGGGACAATTTTTTTTCCTTTTTATGAAAGAATAGGAATGTGTAAATGCATTATGACCCAGTACACACTTATCGCCTCCTTTCTGTTTTCTATTAGATGAAGTGGGTCAACAACATAAGGAAAAACTAAGATCAATATATAGCTATACTACTACTTTTTCTGATATTGTTTGGACAGTTTTGGAATTCTTCCTATATCTTGATGAAAACACCAAGTAACCAATCATATCATTTTATTAAATGACCAAATAGTATTTAGCTTTATGATTTCTTCACCTTTAGCAACTTGAAATAAATTAAGACTGTTCTTTTTTTTTTTAAAATAAAATAAAATAAACCTAATTGCACTAAAATTTAAAAGAAAAACAAGGCAAAGTTGAAAAGACTGTTTGGTTTCGTACTTGGGTTTAACCCTGATCAAATGTGCTCCTTCATTTTTAGACCCAATGCCTGTACAATAACGGATTACTTAATATGGTAGTCTTTAGTTTTTAGATTTCAGATTTGCTTAAATGCTTGTAATTTAGAATGTTTGTATCAGATTCGTCATTTGTTTCTTTGTCATCCGTGTAATTCAGTTCCTTTATTTGGCAGCCTACACTTCACAAGCCAAGTATAATGGCGCATGTAGTACGTGTGTTGAAGGGAGAAAGAACACTTCGCATGCATTATGCAAATTGCAGGTAGGGTGTAAATATGCACATGCACGGACATAGGGATTTGTGGGTGGGTGGGATTTAACCAACTGGTGCCTTATGCTTGTCTTGTGGGTATATCACCATAAATGACACTAATGTTTTTCTCATTTCAGTACTTACAATGCTGACTTTGACGGTGATGAAATGAATGTCCATTTTCCTCAAGATGAAATTTCCCGTGCAGAAGCTTACAACATTGTAAATGCAAATAATCAATATGTTAAACCGACGAATGGCGATCCAGTTAGAGCCTTGATTCAGGTTTCAATATTACTTAACAATCCATTCTGCCTTGATCTATTCCTTTAGTAGTTTCCTTGTTTTGCTTGATTTTATGTAGATATGTACGTGTAATTTATCATCTTACCTATGTATATCTTGTTCTCAGGATCATATCGTTAGTGCTGCACTTCTTACAAAGAAGGATACCTTTTTAACTCGCGATGAATTCAATCAACTTCTTTATACTTCTGGCGTTTCCACTGCTGGACTGGGTTCTTTTTCCAAAAAACCTGGTAAAAAAGTTTCTCTTTTGAATTCTGACAATGAGATGGAGCCACCACTGCCTACAATATGGAAACCAGAGCCTCTTTGGACAGGGAAGCAGGTTATCTTTTTAAAATCCTTTTGTAAATAATTTGTAATTATACTTCTAACATGGACAACAAATTATAATAAGAATTCCTGGAGTACTGGATGTATACTAATTAATTAGTTTGGTAGCATCATTTTTGAGCATTGGGATGTAGTGATATATTTAGATGTTACTGTTTCTTGAACACACTTTTTTTATTGCGTTTTTAGGTGATTACTGCTGTGCTAAATCATATAACTCGAGGTCGCAAACCCTTCACCGTTGAAAAAGAATGTAAGATTCCTCCTGCATTTTTTAAAACTAAATCTGGTAGAGGATCCCTGAGGCTGGGTGGACATGGTGAAGAAAAGGAGGATGGCAAGGACCAGCCAAAGAAGAGTGGACATGGTGAAGAAAAAGAGAATGGGGAGGATCAGCGGAAGAAGATTGGGCATGATGAAAAAAAAGACGATGCCAATGATCAGTCGAAGAAGAAGAAGAAGAGTCATGGAGAAGATATTTTGTTTATCCATAACAATGATCTGGTGCATGGCGTGATAGACAAGGCTCAATTTGTTGAATATGGTTTTGTTCATCAGGTGCAGGAGCTCTATGGTTCAAATACCGCAGGCGTTTTGCTTTCCACATTGAGTCGATTATTTACTGCATTTTTGCAGGTTGGCCAGGTTTTATGTTTGGTTTTCGATCTAATCTTGTTGTCTTACATTATTGAAGTTGCGCTGATTCTGATCTTTATGTTAGATGCATGGTTTTACCTGTGGGGTAGATGACCTTTTAATAAAGAAAGGTAAAGACAATGAAAGGAAGAGGCAACTTGAAGAAGCTGAGGGGAGTGGTGGAAAAATTCATTGTGATTTTGTCGGGTTCAAGGATGATGAGATTGTAGGTATGCTATTGTTATCAAATGCAATCGCTATAATCATTTTCTGCGCTAGTTTTCATATCTAATACTAGTTAATTGTTTCATGGAAATATAGTGGGACAAAGTGACGATGTAAGAGATCTAGAACCCTTTATACCAGTTGTGTGTGTGTGAATTTTCTATCTTCATGCTCTTCTTTAGGAACTTATTATTCCTGTTTCTGGGTCTTGGTTTGCACGATTAAAATCTCCTTTAAAAGAAAAGAAATTTGAACCTGGCTCTTCAGAACAACTATTATGAACTATAGAAAGTTGAAAGGTTAAGCTAATTCAGCTGTCCATGGAAGAGTTATAGTTCCAGAATTTATGGAACATTGTGTTATATGACAGAAGTGTGTTTCCAAATATGCAGTTCTTCTTACGGTATTAGAACTAATAAAGCTTTGGAGGGTGCTACGAGTGCATAGGGATATCTGGATAGTGAATTGGATGATCTGCTTTAGATTTCTTTGTTATTTCTGAGAGCAAATGCTTTTTCATAGTTGTCTGTCTCCAAAAACCTAATATATTTAAATAAACATGGGGCTCTCCGGTCATAATTTTGGTGTATGTAGTTTGTTCAGCTAATGGAAACATACTAACCAACTTTAGATGTAGGAGGTTTGAATTTTGCACAAGCTCAGTTTGATAGTTATTATTATTATTATTTGAATTTTGCACAGTAAATAACATTATTTCTTAAGGGACATATTATTTAGATTGTGCTGCACAACTTTACAAATTCTTGTTATCTATCTTCGAATTTGTGTTTATTTGAAGATTATTATTTTTTTGATGATCTCTATGCCCTGTAGATCCAAAAGAACTGCAAACAAAAGTTGAAGAATTTGTACGCAGTAATGGAGAGTCGGCCTTAATGAGCTTGGACAGGAAAATGCTCAGTGCACTTAATGAATATAATAAAAAGGTCAATTTAGAGTTGTTATCTGAAGGATTATGGAAACCTTCTGCGAGGAATTGTATATCTCTTATGACTATATCTGGTGCAAAGGGTGGTATGGTAAGTTGCTATTCATTTCTTGATTATAGTTAAAATGAATATTTTCTTATTTAGTTTTTTATTTAATCTTTTAGTCCTACGGTATGACCATATTAAACATTAGTTAATTGTCTATTCATCTCTGCTTAAATATTAATCAAATTCATTTGTGAGCTAAAGAGAAGCAAAAAAGGAAAAGAAAAAAGAAGAAGATGGTTTTACTATTCTCATTTTTGTTTCAACCTCCATATTACTAATGCAAATTGCTTTATGTTTTGGTATTTATTAAGTTTTGGGTTTGCAAATCGAGTTGTAATTGGTCAATCAAAAAATAATAGTCATTTTTTAGGTTTCTTTAATATTTTACATAACTCTGTTTGGTGAATGAGAATATGATCTCCATTTGTTTTCTTCTGCCATTAGTATTTTCCTGTTTTGTTCTGTTTGATGAACACTCGGTAATTGTTTTTTTATGTATATCGTGGTTCCATTGAACAGGTTAACTTCCAGCAAATTTCTTCTTACCTGGGCTCACAAGAGCTAGAGGGAAAACGTGTTCCTAGAATGGTTTCCGGGAAGACCTTACCCTGCTTTCCTCCATGGGATTATTCACCTCGAGCCGGAGGGTTCATTATTGATCGCTTCCTTACGGGGCTTCGTCCTCAAGAATATTACTTCCATTGCATGGCTGGTCGTGAAGGGTAATTGAGACTCTATTCTCAAGCTAGACTTAATTTCTTCTAATGGGAATGGTATCTACCTTTTGCAGCAATATGTTGAATTGATTTTGCGATGTACATACAAAATTACTTGGCTGATATATATTTGTCATCTGATGGTAGCATTTTCATGTATCTTCTTATATGGAAGATCAAACTTCATGTAACTTGTATTAAAGCAAAACACATATTGATACATGCATTGCCCTATTGAGATGAGAAACCAATGTCGCAGTTTTAGATCTCAAAGTAAAATCCTGATTTTGTCTTATTTGGAGTCTATAAACTAGTACTTCATCTTTTGATTGTAGCGTTGCTTATTATCCTTAGCCTAGGAAGTAGAGGATTATCTGATGGTCTATACTAGTAGAATTCATAAATCCTAAAGTGAAGTTCTTTTTAGTTGCTGCAGATTCAACTTTGCTGTTATATTGTTGGGCAACTATTTTCTTAGGGTATTAGTAGATAGCCGTTCAAAGTCCAAATTTTGTTTTATAGCCTGGAGTTACTATCACGAGATTTAGGCTGCTGCATTTTCTGTGGATTAAAATCCTCATCGTGATGCTCATAATAGGGTGTGCTGGAAATAGTATAAACGTATCTGTTCTTATAGTATTCAATGCTTGTAACGTTGCAAAATGGTTTTGTATTTTGCCTAATGTGTTTGAGGTGTGCTGACTTCATACGTTTGGAGTTGTATTGCAATTTTTTATATGGATATTTACAGTCAGCTTATGCAATTTCAATGGGGTTTGGACATTCCAAATTGTATATATGCTTCTGTATGTTTTCAATATTTTTCATGTTTTCATATGAAGCATTAAAGTTTAAAGGTTGGTATATTGACTGAATGCAGACTTGTAAATCATGGTTTTGTAGTCGACATATAGGTTACTGATCATATTATTGATGTTTGCTAATCACGATCTTATTTTGTATAGGTTAGTTGACACAGCAGTCAAAACATCTCGGAGTGGGTACCTGCAAAGGTGCCTGATAAAAAATCTCGAGTGTCTAAAAGTTTGTTATGACCACACTGTACGTGATGCTGATGGTTCCATTGTTCAGTTTTTTTATGGAGAAGATGGTGTTGATGTCCATCGATCGAAATTTCTTGCAAAGTTTGAAGCACTTGCAGCGGTGAGAAATTTCAACCCAACTTGCCCAATCTGAATTCTGAAAGAATTAATTCCTGTGATACATATATGTGTTCGTTAATTTTCAGAGTCAAGAATTGACTTCATCAAAACTCGGTAGTACTGAGCTTCAGCTCGCGCCCGGGCCCGAGCCTAATGGTTATATTGGGAAGTTGCCAGCGGCACTTGCAAAGAAAGCAGAGGACTTTCTCGAAGAGTTATCCTTGAGTGAACGAATTACTGCTGGTTTAGCATGTAGAGAAGAGTTTATGAAATTGGTGAAGCGCCATTACCTCTTAAACCTAGCACAGCCAGGAGAACCAGTTGGTGTACTTGCAGCTCAGTCTGTAGGAGAGCCATCAACACAGATGACGTGAGATTTTATTTAATTATGCTTCTCTTAATAGTTTCTTTTTGTGTTAGATGTTGTAAGACAGTTTATGCTTGTTATAGTAGCTTTAGTGTATCAACTTCTTTCTGGGTGTAAATAGATACATAGCAATATTGCTTTATGGGGGTGTTAGTTTGGTGGAAGTTCTTGAGTGTCCATAAATCACACAATGCATTCAGTCCATTACATATTGGTCTTACATGATATGTGCGTATTTCTATATGATTCTTCTACTCTTTATAGTTTTTTTTTTTTCTTTTAATTTTTGTCATTTAGTTATTGGTAAGGAAACTTTTTATTATATGTTTATATACACACACACACACACACACACATTATATTATGAACTTAAATCAAGACGTTTGACCAAGTCTGTCTTATTTCAGGTTGAACACTTTCCATCTTGCTGGACGGGGTGAAATGAATGTGACGCTAGGAATTCCACGTCTACAAGAGATCTTAATGACTGCTTCAAATGATATCAAGACTCCCATTATGACTTGCCCCTTGCAAGAAGGGAGATCACAGTGAGTTATTGTTGCTCTTTAGATTATGTATCGCCTCTTACTATAGTACTGCCCTAAAAGCAATATATATAGGTAATATCTGAAGGTAATTTAAATTCTATAGTCGTGCAAGTGTCAGAATTTTATGCATACTGTTATCTAAAGAGGGGAAAGTTTAAGAGCTGGCCATGGAAGGTCTGAGAAATTAAGTGAGCACGTGGAGAGTAGAACAGCTTTTTCATGTCTGTGTATTATGAGAAACTTGTTAATCAGGAAGTCTTATGACTGTTTTTCACAGTTAACTAGATGTCCAGTAAATCATTGTGAATATTAAGAGGGAATGAGTTTCTACAGGACATTGACAGCCCTGCTTTATAATTGAGATTACTTGCTATGTCGGAGTACCATGTCTATGCGTACAGGTCATTCCATCGTATCTTGATAGAGTTTTGGGCTTGATAGATCAAGTTTTGCATGTTCTACTCTGGAGAGATATCTTAAGGTTGGGGAATGTGTCTGCCAGGAACCAGGTGGGAGCGAAAGCAAACCTTGGTAATCGGTCCTAGGGTTGCATTTTTTTATGGTCAATTTTATAAATTAGTAATTGTAAATCTAAAAATTTGCCATGTGTTTGGATTATCAGTTCATATTTCCAAGTTTCAGATTGAAAGTATGAAAACTAATTTATTTGTTAATCTTTCAAAACTGTGCATTCTTCTCAAGTGTTCAAACATTCATAGTTGATATGGAAATCAAAATTTTCCCATTATGGAAGTAGAAGAAACATATTAGTCACAGAATTTATTTCTAAAGTGGAATAGCGTCGGAAGAATAGGGTGTACAAAGAGAACCTAATCATAAAAATTTAGAAATTCAGCTGAAATTGATGAAGAAAGTGAATCAGCAGAACTTTGTCATAGACCTGCAAGAAGTAAATTGTGTTTCCACCATTTTTGTGTGGTTGGATTTCTAATTGCTAGCATTTGGAAGTATTGAGGTGTTACTATGTCAGTGATTTCCTTCCCTGTTGGATTGAAGCAGATTAACAATAATTTTATTGGCATAACAGTCTTAGCATTGGTAGGGTTATGCTGTATAGGACAAAGCATGTTAAAGAAAAAAAAAGTACCGTTGTTTCCCCCCCTAAGTGTATTTAACAAATTTTGGTGTTTGAGACTGCTGCAATTGGTAACAAGTTTGTGAGGGTTAATTGTGGGATGAGATTTACAAAATTTCATTCATTGCAGAGTGCTGCTGGTCAGGGACTATCACGAGCAGCTCATTCAATAGTATGCTAGAGAAAAACATAGTTTGAGTTTTTGGAATCTAATTTTATCTACTTCTCTTACTTCTGTTTCCACATGTTTCTCTGCAGCATGCCTGGACACCTATATCTGTATATGCTTCATTTCTTATTATTGTTATTATATTTAATATGAGTTTGGTATTGAGGATTTAGTATTCCTGTCATGTGCAGGGAGGATGCTAAGCGTCTTGCTGGGGAGTTGAAGAAGATATCCATAGCAGACATAGTTGATACCATGGAGGTATCTGTAGTGCCATTTGCTGTCCATGATCGAAGTATCTGCAGGATTTATAAGCTTAAGATGAAGCTTTCTAGACCTCATTTGGGCATTTCAATAGATAGATGTGAGGAAATTCTAAGTACTTCATTTTTGCGGGAGTTAGAGGATGCCATACAAAATCACATCTCCTTGCTCAAAGGGATTAATGGGATTAAAGATTTTATACCAGATTCTGAACCAAAATCCTCAAATGAGACGGATGAGGATGGTTCTCATAGGATATCACATGGAGGTGAAGAAGATGATGATGATGACGACGGTGAGGAGGTAGAGGATCTCGGTTTAGATGCACAAAAACAAAAACAGCAAGCTACTGATGAGATGGATTATGAGGATGGTTCTGAAGATGATGAACTGAATGGAGGTGAGCCATCAGCCCAGCTTGAAAGCGAAATTGATCAGGCTGAGAATGAAGAGGAAATTGATGAGGATGATGTGGTTGGCGTACTTGATGCTGATGATAAAATATCCGAAGTACCATCAGGACCTCATAGTCCTTCTAAGCTCAAGTCAAGTAAGAAGAAGACCAAATCAGAAGTTAAAGAGAAAAAGCAGATGAGAGCAATAACTAGAAAGGAGACCGACAGATCAATCTTTGTGGAAGCAGAGGGACTACGCTTTGAGGCTGATTTTAAATTTACTGTTGAACCTCATGTGTTGCTGGCACAGGTATTCAGACATTCTTTCCTTTCGTTTGCTTTTGTAATTCTTGCTTATATTCGAGGCAATCTTTTCGCTAGCCTTGTTGCCCTGTTTTACCTGTTTCAAGTCAAAGTCATTTCCTTTTTTTATAGATCAGTTCCACATTATTAGGGCATCCAACTCAACCAATTGGCATTGGTAGTGAGGCCCATACTCCTTGTTAACTAGCATTGCATCTACTCAGTGTGAGATTATTTTAACACACCCCCTCACGTGTCGGCTGGATTATAGGATCTACACACAACCAACATAAACGGGGTTAATAATAGAATTGGGCTTTGGCTTGAGATTAAACCTGCTACGTTACCATGTTAGAGCATCCAACTTAAAACCAATTGGTGATGAGTGGAGAGGCCCATAGTGTTTGTTAATGTGGAAGGGGCCTCACATCTACTTGATGTAGGACTATTTTGACACACATCTCCAATTGACTTTGACACTTATCACTAATTTATCTTTGGTTAATGTTGTATGTATCATTAAATCTATAAAAGAAAATGAAAATCTTGTTATGATGCTGGCTCAGTTCAGTAGCCCATATTTCTCCAGCTGCTATTGTTGTGCATTGGTTCTGACATCTCCTCTCAGCTGGGTACAAATAGAATTAGTTTCCCATGAAATTAGTTGAAATCAAAACTGAATGTTTAACAGAAATATAGTCTGAAAGTTAATACATTTCTCATGCTTGTGGCATGTTATCATATGTTGTCTTTAATATTTAGAAATCATATATTTTTCTTTTCACTACCTAAGCTGAGTTACCTTCATCTTGAAATCATCCTATGTAGATTGCTCAGAGGGCGTCGAAGAAGGTGTATATCCAGAGTTCTGGACATGTTGATC
>JAYMTT010001027.1:0-10646 GCA_036898025.1 Hypseocharis bilobata
ATGTTAAATGTAATGTAGACAATAATTTCATCAATAAATAAAAAACTCGCAATTACGTTTTCTCTGAAATTGGGCCTAAAATCTAGTTACTTGGTCCAAAAGGCCCAAGCAAATTAAAATGCATACAAATTAGATTTATTAGAGATAAATACCCAAAACCCAACCTAAGCTCAAAGGAAAACCGAAGAAAAAAGAAGTTATAAATTCAGATTTTTTTTTTGATAAGTAGTTAAAAATTTCGATTTGCTGTCACAGTAATTCCATTGTGCAAAGAAGAAGGAGAAGAAGAAAACAAGAAGCAAAAAGCTCAACAAAAAAAGCTTCAATGACCAAACGCAATTCGCAGACACAAATCAATAGCATGCGCAGAAGAAGGAACAGAGGCTGTAACCGCAAGCGGTCTAAAAATTTGAAATTGACTGGTACGTTTTTTCATTTACCAAATCAGAGGTATTTTTTTATTTTAGAGAATTTTCAACAATTTTTTGTTGTTGGAAGATGATTGTGGATAGAGAAAATTGAAATTGAAGGAATTAATTTTTTTTCAGTCTTTTAATTTATTTTTTGAATGAATAAAAAATTAATTGGTGATAAAACTAAAGAATTTGAATAATACAATTTCTAAAAAATAAATATGGAAAAAAATTTCAATGTAGAATTATTGCTTCGTGGTTGTCTTCAATATTAACTTGACTTTGAGTATATATCTAATGGTTCGAATTAACTTGTTAGTTATCAAACCACAGAATGTGAACGGTGTAATTTCTACAAAAATTAGTATGAAAAGAATCGTTCCATGGAATTATTGATGTGTGATTACTTTGAAAATTAAATGATATATATATAATTAATGGATCTAATATGTTTATGATTATTGATGTTTTATTTAGTAATTATTTTGTTTGATTGTAGCTTATTTCATTTATTGGAAGAAATTCATGAGTATTTACATATTACCAACTGGTTAAACTTCATAAAATTTATGACTAATGTGTGTAATTGTATATTTATATATTAATGCAACAAAGATTACTACTAGATACATTTATTCGCTGATCATAGTTAATTATTAGAACTATTCTAGGCAGGTTTGTATAGTTTTCTTTTTTCTTTTATTTTTTATTTTTTCAATTGCATTTGTTTGTAGTAGACAACTAAGAATAAATCATAAAGTTCATGAATGGTTGAATAAGTCATATAAATTCATGAATATATATAACACACTAAAAATAATTGTTTGAAACTAAAAACAAAGACCTATTCACTAAACAAAGTAGAAGAAAACCCAAAGAATGAAGAAATTATATTTCATTCTTGTTGTAAATAATACTTGTACTTAAGTACAATTTATCATTTAGTATGTCACTGTTAAGCTATTTGATACAGATGATTTCAATATGTGATGTGAACTGATCACTAAATAAACGCGTCGGAATCATCACTGTTTTCTTGCATGCACCTCTAAACTGCTCAATAAATAATTTATCAATCAATTTTCGGTATTGAACATCACTCGGTCAAACAATCTTGATAAGTCTAAAACAAAGTATTATACGTTTTTTTGAAGGACAAAATATTATTATTAAAATATTCTAATGTCCGATATAAGAACAGGTTCACTGGTTCCAATCACTCTAAAGTAACTCATTTGACCAGCTGGTCCGATTATGAGAACCTAAAATATTCGAGCGAATATACTTTTATTCCAAAATTATAATTTGGTAATTAAATCTTCGTTTCACTAAGTTTTCTTATCTGATCATTACCAAAATTCACATTCTCCGTATTTGAAATCTCAAAATAAATTTACCATAATCGGAATCTGGATCCCACAAGATAAATAACCTCTAGAATTCTTCTTTTCCCCCAATTCACTAGACAAAAATCAGGTGAATATATATATGAGCTCTTGTATCAACTGATTTTTCTTGCAGAAATAGGAGAATGCCCAAAAGGCCATCAGAGAATTGGCTTACGGAGGAAGGCAGAACGAAGAATTTGATGATGATGGTGACGGAGGGCATGAGATCAGAGAATTTGGCAATGGAAGGGCCAGAGAATTTGGCAATGGAGGGGCCAGACCGGTTCGCAGGTTTGTCGGAGGCCATTCTTCACGAGATTATGTGCTTAATGCCAATCAAAGATGCCATAAGAACAACCACTTTGTCCAATAAATTCAAATCTGCTTGGCGTTCAATACCAGTTCTCGATTTTGATCAACAGACGAGCATTCCTGAGAGTAGTGCTAGTGCAGGATACATTGCAAGGCTCAGATCATCAGATACATTCCTGATTTCTATGCACCGTTCTCTCGAGGAGCACTTAGAAGGTATAAGCTTGAAAAAATTCAGGCTAAGTGTAGTCTTGAATTCAGAAAATTTCTCTCGGGTGGACCAGGCCATCAGCATTGCTATACAGAAACATGTTGGAGAGCTGTCTCTCGATTTGAAATATGTAGATTGTTCATTGTCCTACAAGGTGCCGAGCACAGTGTTTTTTGCAGCATCAGTGACCGTTTTGGAGTTAAACGGTTTCACACTGAACAAGAGCCAGCTGGTGATAGGAAGTAATTCCAAAATTGAAGAACTAAGACTTAGCCGGAGTTCTGGGCTAAGAACAATCAAGGTTTCAAGTGCTAAACTGAAGAAAACGGAGTTCTATAGCTGTCAAGGATTGGGGAGTATTGAGATTAAATCCCCAAATCTTCAGTCCTTTCGACTTCAATCCTTTCAACGGAACCAGCAGGATCCCCCTGAGGCATGCGAGATCAAAATCAAAACCTGTAAGTCTCTCAAAGATTTACTTTTGATCAATGCTTCCATTGATGACAAGTGGATCACGGAGAATGTCTCTGAGTTTCTTTTACTCGAGTCTTTCCAACTGGTCAGGTGCAATTCCCTGACTGATATACATGTTTTAAATGATTCTCTGAAATCAATGATGGCGGAGCGATGTAATAGACTAGAGAGGATCATAATTGATGCTCCAAATCTCGAGTCTTTGTCTTTAACATATGATAGTAGTAGTGGGGAGACGAGGGGATTTGATATTAACATTTTAGCCTGTAAATTTCTCAAGAACTTGGCGTTGGCTGGGGCTGGGATTACGAACAAGTGGTTTAGAGAAAACATTGAGAAGCTCCCTTTTCTCGAGAGCCTGAAACTAACCAGGTGCTATATGCTGGACGAGATCATTATTTCTCAAGGGTGCCTCCGAAGTCTGCACTTGCAAAATTGCAGCGGACTGGTGGAGGCCGAGTGCCCGTTTCCAAATCTTGTGGAGTTTATATATGCGGGTGACTTGATGCCTTTACCTCCAGTGGTTTTAGCTACGGGTGTAAATGCTGAGCTCTCTCTGAGAATATCGCCTTCACCTTCAACTTGGGTCCTTCCCGATGAGTGGTTCCAGAGATTGAGGAAATTTCTTGCATCCTTTGGTCACTGCAAAACAGTAACATTGGCAGTCGATCAGGTACATATACCTATATATTTCTTCAGATGTTTGATTTTCTTTTCTTTTATTTGCAATTCATGACTTAATACGTTTTGAATCTTTTAATTATGTACTCATGTTAATTAATTCTGTTCTGTTTATTTGTTATTTGTTAAGGCATTCTTGTTTCCCGCTGAACTGAGAGAGGGGTTGCTTCCACCTTTCTACGACCTCAAGCACTTGAAGCTAGTTTTCGCTTGGAAAACAACACCTGTTGTAGGTTTGGTGGACACTGCACTTTGGCTCGCTCCTCATCCTGAGATACTAACTCTCGTTTCGGACAAATATGGAGAAATCTTGATAAAGGTATGCGATTTGGATTATCAAATCTTTACATTTTTTTTCTATCAACAAATTATATATCGAAAACGGAGTACAGAGAAAAGTTCCATTAAGGAACTATACACTTCAAAGTCTAAAGATCCCAATAGAAAAATGATCTCTTGTCTACATAGAAACGAGACCTTTTTAGATCACATCTAAAATCTTCAAGAAAATAACACCATTGAATTAGAAACATGAAACATTCAAATGAGGTAAAACTCTAGGAAATGTGATTTCTCAAGCACATGATCCCCTAAATAACCGGTATACTTTTACCTACTGCAACTAGATCTGAAATAAATCTTGAAACATATGGAGCCTCACCTCCAATTCTCCTACAATTGTAGTTTCTCCAATGTCTTAACAGTGTATCATAGTTGTTATTACTTATTAGGACGTGAAATAGGTGTAGGAGGGTTAGATTAAGTGTAATCTCAATGTATATGCTCCAGCTTACCGGTCCTTTCAACATCCTGTTCATTCTCTGTAATAGAACTCGGACACTCTTTTTTAGCCTAGACTGATGATCCTAGGGCGATCCCTTAATTGAATAACACATGGTAGACAGTTCCAACCTTGTAACCATTAACAGCAGCCAAACAACAATTAATACAGAACAAGGAATTGTGAATTCACGGAATAATTTTCTTTCCTAGCTTATATAATTGTTTTGAGTTGACAAATATGCAGTAGAAGCTACGGATTGAATAGATACACGTGCTTCGTGACTGGTTATTTTTTCGCAATGTACTTGCTTCATGACTTGTTTCTTACTTACTATTCACGAAAAGACTTACTTCTTCCATCCACCTTTAACTGTCTTGCTTTTCTAAAAAAGTTGTCCAACAATAATTTTTCGCTTTACTTTTTAATAATAAATTAGACTCCATTTTTCCAATGTATCTCTTAAGTACTTAGTCCTAACAACTTTGAGAGTTTGTTACAAGGATAGAAAGTGGAATGTAAAGGACTAACAAAATTATCCTTAATCTTTGCTAAAAGTCGAACATGCCAGTTAAAACTTAAATGTGGACGGAGGGAGTAATATCCAAACAAAAGTATTTCCTTACTAACCTATATTGTTATGAATTGACTGAAATATGTAGTTAGGAGCCAGATGAAGAAATGCAAGAGTAGTGTAGCTTCTCTTCCTGAAGATGTGTTGATCAACATATTTGTTTTCCTTCCTGCTGCGGTTCTTCATGATGCGACGAGATATGTCTGTAAGCTGTGGTATACTATAATCAGCAACCCTGAGTTCATTAAACTTCACTTTCTCCGAGCAAAATCAAATCCTGGCCTGCTTATCCAACAACTCACTTTACCTTTACATGCATATTTTGTGGAGTTTCCCTCAAAACTTGTCACATCCACAAATGAGATTAAACATCAGTTTCCTGCTACAAAAGCTCTGGCTAGTTATGATGCTTTGGTCTTCTTCCTTATCGAAAAAGTTAAATTATTATTCATTGCAAATCCTGCTACAAAAGAAGTTTTAATCCTTCCTCCATTGCCCCCAAATTTCAAAATCGAATCACGTCAAGCATCTTTTGGACGTTCTCTTGTTTCTTCAAAGTTTAAAGTAGTGTGCTATGTTCGAAATCTTCCATTGAATGGAGAGCTGTGTATTAACAGAACTCTGATATTAACTGTTGGTGTTGATTCTTCATGGAGAGATATCAACTGTTAATACTTGAATTGTTTAGGGAGATATGTACTTTACTACCAAGCAACGTATGCTGGAGGGTCTTTTTACTGGTGTGATCCAATTCTATTTGTCTTTTATGGATGTGGAGACTGATTCTCCAATGTTTTCCTATCCCCTCTTATATCTGTAGGGGAGATTGTCAATATTATTTTCCGATGGGAAATTATTTATGCATGGTGCAAGAATATCAGGACTTGAAATTTGAAATATGGAAGCTGACAGACCCAAAAAATGGAGAGTGAACGGAGCTGTATAGTGTGGACTTTACAGATCAAGTTCCGAAGTTGATGAACAACTTTGGCTTTGATGAGGATTGTCTTCTTTACCCTCTGGCCTGGCAGAAAGACTGAGGAGTTTTTGATCTTTAAGGTTTCACGTGTTGGAATGTTTTTTGTGCTCTACAATGTCAAGAGTGGAGAATATTATCTATTGAAGGCCTTTGAAGACATTTTCCTAGCATGGTGCGTTGAACATGTTAGCAGCTTAATTTCGTGGAGAGATTAATTTTTCTTTATATATTGTTATAATTAGCTGCTAGCTAGGATCTCTATCAGTATTGTCGATCCTCAAGAAGAGGCTTAAATCTGTAAGAAGAGGGTGTCTTTGATCTTGTTTAATGCTTTAATTTATGGACTTAAGAATTCATCTTTTTTTTTTCTCTCTTTTAATTTGGAGTTATTTATGAATTTTATTTAGTTCTTATTTGCAATGCTCTTAGTAGCTTCTTAGAGTCAAGAACGTAATTGGTGAAATTTTTTTGTGCTTAGATGGCTCAATTGACAATTTTTTTGTTTATTTTTTGCTAGTGTGATAAGAGAACTTGGATTGTATCTTGAATAAATTTTAACTAAGAGAGCTAGAGAATATATTCTTGTTGCCTCATTTTGACAACAGTCATGTGTAAACGATGATTCATATATTTTTTGCTGTGCCATAAAGTTGAACCAATTACCAGGGAAATATGTTGGTTCATTCACTTTGGATGGTCTTCTTCTATAAATTATATTAGCAACTATAAAACCAAATATTAACATAAATAATACATTGGATTAGACTAATGCAAGAGTATTGGGAGATCAATCATTTATAGTACAACTTGGAGGATTGGAAAATTGTTCTTGAACTGCCTCTGCATGCTGTGTTTTTTGGTCTCAGAGTTTTGCATGAAAAGTAGTGTTAGCAGAATGCAGCCAAGGATGATTTGCCACTACTGCATGATGTTTCTGCAAATGCAGCGTCTTTTTTAGCACATACGCGCAGGAGAGTGGCAAGTCCTTCTTGGCTGTGTTTGGTTCTCTTCTTGTCATGTGAGGCTCTAAAGACCTAAACATTATTTTGGGTTATGATAATTATTGTTTATCTTATCGGGCAATCTTATGTTTTGGGTCTTTAGGTGTTTTGAGCTACAAGTACCATGTTAGTTTGAATCACTAATAGGAGTCTTTAAAGGGAGTGTTGGTAAATCATACGAATATAGTTGTGCGGTTTCATATTCATTTTGACTATTATTTTTTAATTTTTATTAGCGATAAGTTAGTATCACGGGTTAACTTTCACGCACTGTACTAGATTTATCTATCTGAATGTTTTGAATAGAGGTTATTCTCATCTAACTTAAAAAATTCGTCAGAAAAGTTCTTGTAGCCTAACCAGCATTATTGTGAAAACTGAAAACGATCGCTTTACAGGTATTCCACAAAGTTTCTATTATCAATATTGTTTTTTATTTGTTTTATTATCAATATTGTAAAACATTTTTTTTTAGTGAAAATTCAATTTATTCAAGTTGGTTCAACTTATTTTTAGTTTAATTTTGAACTAAATATTTTAATAAACATATTCAAGTGTCAAAAATAATTTTGCCAAAAATTTTAGTTTGAGTTTCTTGTCGAAATATTTTAAATAGTAGTAGTAATTTAGGTTACTTGTCCATTAAAAAAAGAAAAAAGAAAAAAGAAAAAGAAAAAGAAATAGAAGGCCTTATATGGGTGCTTTGGATACGTTGTCGTTTGGAACAAGAAATAAGTATTGAACAAGAGATTCACTTTTAAACAATTTTTTCTCTGCAATCTGCAATTCTGCATCATGCTTCAATTACTACATGAAAGTGAAACCGGAAATTATCGGGTCACTACTGCACCATTGTTCCAAAATCAAAGCACTGCGATACGGCCTTTCTCTTCACGCCTCTGCTCTCAAGATGGGCCTTGAATCCGATTCGCTTGTTGCCAACCATGTCCTCAACATGTACGCAAAGTGCGGCAAAATGGCCTTCGCACGTCAGGTGTTCGACGAAATGCCTCAAAGAAACCTCGTCTCCTGGTCCGCCATGATCTCTGGATACGACCAGGTCGGGGAGTCTGAAATGGCTATCCGCATGTTCTCTCAATTGGGTCTTCTGCCCAATGAGTACATTTTTTCTAGTGTTATCAGTGCCTGTACCAGGCTCAAGAAGTTGGTGCTTGGGCAGCAGATTCATGGTCAAGCGGTCAAGCTTGGATATGGGTTTGTGTCTTTTGTTGCCAATTCGCTTATCTGGATGTACATGAAGTGCAGGTACTGTGGGGATGCGTTGAAGGTGTGTGAGGATGGTTTGGAACTAAATTGTGTGTCTTTCAATGTGCTGATTGCTGGGTTTGTGGAAAATCAGCAACCGGAAAGTGGGTTTCGAGTGTTCAACCTTATGCAACGGCAGGGCCTTGTGCCAGACTGTTTCACTTTTGCGGGACTGTTGGGGGCTTGCATTAGAGATGATTTGTGGAGAGGAAAGGTATTACACTGCCAAACGATCAAACTTAGACTTGATTCGACCGCGTTTATTGGAAATGTGTTGATGACCATGTACTCAAATTTTCAGTTGATGGAAGAAGCTGAAAAGGGTTTTAGAGTAATTGAAGACAAGGATGTTATTTCATGGAACACACTTATTTCTGTTTGTTGTAGCTGTGGTGATTATGCCAAGGGCTTAATAATTTTTGAAGAAATGACTAATAAATTTAGCATGAGGCCTGACAACTTTACTTTTGCTACTGTGCTCACTGCTTGTACTGGGCTTGCTTCATTACGCTATGGCAAGCAGATTCATGCTCATCTGGTAAGAACGAGGCCTTATCAGGATGTGGGAGTTGGTAATGCTCTCATGAACGTGTATGCTAAATGTGGTTGCATTGGTCATGCCTATAATGTATTCAGAAGGATGCTGCACAGAGATGTTGTATCATGGAACACCATCATTGCTGGGTTTGGGAATCATGGGCTTGGAGGAAGAGCCCTGGAACTTTTTGAGCGGATGAAATCTGCAGGATTGAAACCAGATTCTGTAACGTTTGTTGGACTTTTGACTGCTTGTAATCATGTGGGGCTAGTAGATCTTGGATTGCTATATTTTAGTTCTATGGAAGAACAATATGGGATTGTTCCTGAATTAGAACAGTTCTCTTGTCTTATAGACCTGTTAGGACGGGCTGGGAGATTGAACGAGGCAGAGGAGTACATAAGCAAATTTTCTTTTGGGCATGATCCAGTCGTTTTAGGGAGCTTGCTTTCTGCATGTCGACTTCGTGGAGATGTTGTAATTGGGGAACGCTTGGCTCGGAAGCTTGTGAAGCTTCAGCCTGTAACTACTTCCCCTTATGTTTTACTGTCAAACTTGTACGCATCAGATAAGATGTGGGATGGCGTTGCAGAGGCAAGAAAGATGTTGAAGAGTAGTGGTTTGAAGAAGGAACCTGGGCATAGTTTGATTGAAGTGAATGGAATTTTTGAAAAGTTCATAGTGGGAGATTTTTCTCATTGGAGGATTGAAGAGATGAAAGACATACTCAGGACTTTAAATGACACAGTAGATGAAGTCTCCACAAACATACTTAAATTGGAAGATTCTTTACTTTCATTTGACTAGGTATCTAGAACATAGACAGAAACCTGATATAGTTAGCAATTGTTATATGATTTGGTCCAGAAAGAGTTTTATTAATGCAAGTTGAGCTTTTGTGGTTGTTGCACTCTGACACTGTAACACTCAAGCTGTTAATACAATGATTAGGTGAATATTTATGTGCAGCTATGCCATTGATTTATTAATGTAATAACCTGGGATAAATTATCTTAATGGTTTCCTCAAAATGTAATAACCACTATACATTTATATATTTATGTAAAATGTATAGTGTACCATTAATAACCTGGGATGAAATATCTAGTGTACCATTTGTCTATAGGGGATCAAGATCAAGTTTGATCGGGCAACTGATGAAGATGAAGAAGATATGTATAGGAGAAGTTAGCCGAAGAACATCGACAGCAACAAGAATAGTGGGAGACACTGATTCTCACAAAAAGAGCATTTCAGCTTGCTAGAGGAGAGCTTCAAATTGCATAGTACTCTTAATCAGGTAAATCTGTCATATAACTCCTACCTTTCTCTATTATTTGTCTCAAAATAAAGAGCATTGCACAGCCAGAGTTTGTCCAATACAATCGTTGTTCAACCATTTGATGTTTCACTGCCCATATCAAATCATAACAGCTCTTTTATCATTTGATTCAATCTGGATTAACATATGCTTGTCATATCAGAAAGTTGAAATAGATATGGAAGGGAAGAGATAGCAGCATCGCTGGATGTGGCGTTACAACAATCTTGACTGAGAATGGAAGGCAAGATTTAAATCAAATCGTAATCCAATTCAATCAGTACTCAGCATTTCAGATTTTAGGTAACCTTGAATGCGTAATTGTAGCAAAATAAGGACATTAGATTTACGGCCACTCAAGCATGGTTACAATTTTTTTGTTTTCTTTGGTTTCTCCCCCAATCTTGATATTGAGACTTCTATCTATCTTTATTTTTATATTTAACGGTGTTTGGATCTTTGAAATTTTGAAGGAAAGAAAAAGGAGGAAAATATTAGTACTAGTAAGAAAGTTTTAGTCTCTTCTTAATAACTTTTTTCTGTTTTACCGTTGTTCTAACTTTTACAAATTAGGATACAACATAATCACTAACTTTATAATCATTTTATTTTGTTTTGTTTTGCTTTTTCTCCTCTACTCTTCTTGTTATCAAATGTTGGGGAGAGAGAGAGAAAGAGAGAGAGAGAGAGAGAGAATGTGTGTGTTT
>JAYMTT010001028.1:0-10637 GCA_036898025.1 Hypseocharis bilobata
CAACCTACTTAGTCAGCATTTGATGATAATAATAATAATAATAATAATAATAAATAAAAGAAGAGCCTGTTGATTCATTGGATCTCCAGGGCAAGAATTTTTCTCTTTAGATCAGACATTTTAAACTGATAAAAAGAAGTAAGGAAGAACAGAAAGAATGACAGATTTCTTTTTTGGTCTCAGGGTGATTTTCTACTGATTGTTTTGAAGAATCTGATTCAGAAGCAATCTGCTCATAGCACTCCAAAATTGAAAGTTATTCTTATGTATGTGGTGCATTTTCATTTCATTGTGGTCAGTAAAGTGTATATTCTCTATATTTGTCAATTTTTAGTATGCACTTGTTAATTCTCTTATTTTGTATGTTCATAACGTTTAGGTCTGCAACTGTTGATTCAAAATTGTTTTCGAGATACTTCGGTGATTGCCCCGTAATTACTGCAGAAGGGCGGACACATCCAGTAACAGCTTATTATCTTGAGGACATATATGAAAGTATCAATTATCGCCTTGCTTCTGATTCTCCAGCTGCTATAAGAAATGAGGCATCCACAAAAGGGAAGGTAGTTTAATATTTGGCTCCTAGATTATTGTTTTGTTTTTCCACCCTCTTCCTCTATACAACTAAATGTTGACAAATTTCACTGGTTTCTATCTTCATTTTTTCCTAATGTTTACCACCCATGAGCATGTCTCATAGTATAATTGCTGAAAAAATTTAAGACAATAAACATATTATGCAAAGTTTGATGGATATGGATCTACAGATTTAAGGTGCAGTAAATTTCAATAAGTTACAAACTGCAAATCTTTTTGTACCTTTCCCCAAAATTCAATCAGCTTAAACTTAACCGTATAGCTCAGGCGCTTATTTGTTCTCTGGCATTTCTTCTTAATTCTTATACCAAGCTTGTGAAGATCTCTCGCATAACCTTTTTCTCCACAATGGAGTTTACGCTTTATTTATTAAAATTGGTAGTATCCATTTCCATGTAAGTTGTGGATGACAGTTGCATTGTAAATATGATTCAGGCTCCTAGACTTTGGGTTTCAGAAATGTTTATTAACGTTAACAATAGTTGCCATAACTTGTTTATGTTGGATGGTTTTGATATTTAAATACATTTAGAAAGCCTGAAGAAGACAAGATTAATTCTTTTCCATTTTTTATTTGCTTCTGCCCTTTTGGAGTTATTTTGAGAAAGCAGATATGCACCAGCTACGTGGAATCAAGAACATAACCAAACTACTTTTGATGCCTTATAGAGGCCTCCTGAAGACTACTTTACATATATTCTACAGGCATTGACCTGTTTTTCTTAATACAGCATGCAGACAAATGAAATGCTTCCTCTTCATTTTTTTTTCTTTTTTCTTAATCTATCTAGAATGTCTTGAGTTTTCTTCCTATTGCTTAGTATTAGTTTGATTGTCATCCTGAGTTACTAACTCTTGCATTGTAATAGCTCCACAGTGGTCCTGTGAAGAACCACAGGGGGAAGAAGAATCTTGTCTTATCTGGATGGGGTGATGAAACCTTGCTATCAGAAGAGTGTATAAACCCATATTATGTTCAAAGCAGTTATGAATCATACAGTGAGCAAACTCAACAGAATTTGGTAAGTGCCTTTAAACTACAATTTTTTATGTTCAAATGACGTGATTCTTTTTCCATGTAACAAGGTGATTCTTCAATTAATGTTTTCACAGAGAAGGTTGAATGAAGATGTAATTGATTATGATCTCCTTGAAGACTTAGTTTGTTATGTTGATGAAACTTGTGGTGAGGGTGCCATACTCGTCTTCTTGCCTGTAAGCCCATTCTACAAGCATTTCATATTGGCCATTTGTCTAACTGTTGATTTTACCGATGCGTGATATTACTTCTGTATAACAGGGAGTCTCCGAGATTTATATGTTACTTGATAAGTTATCTGCTTCTTACCGATTTGGTGGACCAGCTTCTGATTGGCTTCTCGCTTTACATTCTTCTGTGGCATCAGCTGATCAGAAAAAGGTTTTTTTACGGCCTCCTGAAAACATACGTAAGGTAAGTCTTGCCACATATAGAGGTTGATCCTTCTATTTTTAGTTTATGCACCATTTCCACTTTTTTAATTAATGATAACATTAACTTTTTCCAGTTAGTTCTTATTTAAGCATCTATGTTCAAAGTTTTCATAGCCCATGTCGAAGTTTCGTAAAATTTGAAGCTAAAAATGCTTAATTGTTGCATCAAATTTCTGAATATTTAGGTTTAAGGATAAGAACTGAAAGTAACTCATGTATTCCTAAGATAATCTGGGTTCTGAAACGGGCTGTAGAATGCTTTAAGTTTAGTATTTCTGTTATAAACTTGGTGAGTATGCCCTATTAATGATGGCTTGTGATACCCATGCTTGTCCCCCGTCTCACAATAACTGCCCTATTTGATTTTCTGCAAACGTTAAGGATAAATTTGTTAGTGGTTGACTTCCACCTTATACCCTTGTTACAAACTCAAAAGGTTGTTATAACTAATTACTTTAGAGGATACTATTGGAGAAGTTAGTATAATTTGTTAAAATAAAGGAAAGTGGACAATTAGATTAGGAAATCCGTTTTTAGTATAGTGGAGAGCTGAAGTGGGACAGAGGCAGTATTTCTGTTCTTTTGGTATGAGAATGAATTAGTATCTGGATTTAATTATCTTTTTCTAGTATTTGGTACTGGTTGGCTGCAATCTAATACAGCATCAGATAATATTTTATGGTACCTAAGAAAGATGCATAGAAAGTAATTGGACCCAGCTGCGGAGAGAGGTAAAAGCAGCTCTCCACTTAGAAACAGAAGTACACTGTCATTGCGTGGCATTATCACTCATCAGAGCCGCCTTACTAACATTTTGGTTCATTTCATACTCACATTCATGATATGAATGATGTTTACCTGCATATTTTAACCTAGTAAAGAATGCTTGACATCCTTGCTATTGCTTGTTGATTGACTTCTTGCTCTGACTATATGCTATCTTAATATCTTATGCTCCAGGTTATTATAGCCACAAACATTGCAGAGACTAGTATCACAATAGATGATGTGGTATATGTTATCGACTGTGGGAAGCACAAGGAGAATCGTTATAATCCTCAA
Source organism: Hypseocharis bilobata (assembly GCA_036898025.1). Taxonomy (NCBI): domain Eukaryota; kingdom Viridiplantae; phylum Streptophyta; class Magnoliopsida; order Geraniales; family Geraniaceae; genus Hypseocharis; species Hypseocharis bilobata. Next base: position 3,133 of record JAYMTT010001028.1, read on the forward strand.
AAGGTTCGCAAGTTTTTCGCAGTTTAGTGTCTCTAGCTTGTTGATTTAAGGTGTTTGACATGTTAAAACTTCTAACATTTTTATTCCATCATAACAAAATTCACTTTGTAAAAAGCAGTTATGTACTTCAGATTTGAAAATCTGACATCTTGGGCCTCATAATGACCAGCTACAATGGCTTGGCAAAAAATAAAATAAAATAAAAGACTAGTTCTAGGGCTCAAAATACTGTTATTTGTGGAGGAGCAGTTCGACCTGCTTTCTTTTTTGTTTCCTTTAGCCACTATTAGGAAGCATCTGAGCCTTCACCAAATGATGTTTTACCTCATGTCTGTTTTAACTACAAGTCAAGAGACTAATTTCAAGTCATAATGTGATTAGAGATAGTTTTGCCTTCTGCAGAAATATAAATATCTTCCAAGTATCATGGTGCAGGACTTGTTAAAGTCCATCAAAAGAAAATAGGTTTTCAACACTTTCTGCCATCCAGAAAAGAGAAAAAGGAAAGCAAGAAGGTCCTCAATACTTTCTAAGGACTCAAAATCTTTCGTCTAATACACTCACAGTACTGCAAAGTCATAGATGTTTAGTGTAACTTTATCTAGTTTTGGGAAACTTAATAAGTTGATACCACGGAATTGAAGTGGAAGTGCAGGATATAAGATAATACTATGTATAGATATTTGAGAGATAGAATTGAGAAGATAATTAGTTGATCTAATCAAGTTTTGCTTCCTCAAGCCTAATCAGGCCTCTTCTCTATATGTTGCGGCTTCTATGATCTTTGTAGATTAAGATTAGTAACTTGGAATTAGAATAGATGAATTTTTTTTGTTTCTGTTATTGATGCTGATGCCTAAGTGTTCTAATTGGTTACTTCAGAAATTGTCAAGCATGGTGGAAGATTGGATATCTCGGGCAAATGCAAGGCAACGGCGAGGAAGAGCTGGACGTGTGAAACCTGGAATTTGCTTTTGCTTGTATACACGTCATAGATTTGAAAAACTCATGCGGCCCTTTCAGGTTATTCTTGCAAAAAATAGTCTTAAGTGTTTCCATGTTTTTGTTTTGTATGTTTTTGTAACCACTTTCTTACTTTCTTTTTGACTCATGTCTCACCTTGTGTTCTTTGCAATGCCAAGATTCCCGAGATGCTTCGGATGCCTTTAGTAGAGTTGTGTTTACAAATTAAGTTGCTTTCTCTGGGTCGCATAAAGCCATTTTTATCCGATGTAAGTAATAATACTATCGTTACATGACAGATTTTTTGTTAATGAAACCTTCTAACTAGTTCGTTTGTTTTACGTTTTCAGGCTTTAGAACCTCCCAAGGAGGAGGCTATGACCTCAGCAATTTCATTGCTATATGAGGTAGATACTGTTTTTGTTTTGTTTTGATTGAAATTATGATACTAATGTCATGACTCAAACCATAGATATTTGGATCCATGCCCGTCTTGTGATTAATTAACCAAGTATAATATTAAAACCACCTACATTTTAACTGCTCTCTTATGCCTTCCTATAAATTGGAAATTTTATGAACTAAATCAACTAAGGGTCAAAGTTCAAGTTGATCTTTACAACTTATGACTCAATACTCTGACCGCTATTCTGCTTAAATATACTTTATTCAAGAAAAAGTATTTCACATATTGTTCTGGTTTGATGGCTTATCAGTAGCCCTCCTACCTTTTCTAGAATGGCTTTTGGTGGAGCTATACCTATTAACTCTTTTGTTCTCTTCATGCTCATTGTAGTACTGATAATTTTTATGGATATTTTCTCTCTACATGAAACTGTTCTGTTTTTACACTTGAGTTTGTGATATTATATATGACAAAAGCAGTTCTCAACACTGTTTGTTTTCCCCGATAAGAAAAGGATAACTTTGCTTGCATGTCATAGGATAATGGCATACAAGTTTTGATATTATTATTTATCCAATTATAGAATTTGTGCAGTAGACAATTCTTTTTTTTTGGCTAGTATGAATTTTATTAAGCAAACTTATTCTTCACAACTGAGTTTTTTTCTTTTAGGTAGGTGCTATTGAAGGGGATGAAGAGTTGACGCCTCTTGGACATCATTTGGCAAAACTTCCTGTTGACGTGTTGATTGGAAAGGTTTGCATCAAGCATATGTTTATTCCAACTACTCTAATTATACAATAATTGTAACAAGCACTTTTGATTTTTGTTCCTCAAATGATTTATTGCTAATTCTTCAAACGTCATAGCTTTTTTTTTTGGACTTTATTTTTTGTCTTTCATGTTGCAATTTTGTCATTATTATATCTATTGGTGATTTTTACTTATGAGTTGGTTTGCTGGTTTATTTCAACCTGAATTGGGTGCTAGACTTGTGATGTCTACTTTTGAATTGCTTCATATCGATATAGTCCTATCAATTGGGATTTGATGGCCCTCTGCCTTTCCTTATTTGGGCTGAACTAATAAGTCAGCCAGACTGATATTTTAAGTTGGGTAAATTGTTTATGTTGTGATCATTCTTTCTGCCTTTCCTTATTTGGGCAGAACTAATAAGCCAGCCAGTCAGATATTTTAACTTGGGTGTTTATATTGTGCTCATTCTTTCTTAACATAGAAACACTCTCTCTCTCTCTCTCAAATTTACATATATATGCAAAACTATTTCTAGTTTTTTGTTTTTATTTTGTGCAATAGACTGCTGAAAACAGATTTCATTGGCTTAAATGTTCAATACCGTTCTCCTTTGGAATTGCAGATGATGTTGTATGGTGCAATATTGGGTTGCTTATCACCCATTCTCTCAATTTCAGCATTTCTGAGCTACAAATCACCGTTTGTGTATCCAAAAGATGAGGTCCTTTATTTTATTGCTGCTTTAAATATATATATGGTTACTGCATCTCTTGGAAGATGTAAGAAATCACATTATGGCCATAATTTTGTGCAATTAATTTTCAGAGGCAAAAAGTTGAAAGAGCAAAATTGGCACTGTTGACTGATAAGCCAGATGCTTTAAGCGATTCTAATGATGGTGAGAGGCAATCCGACCATTTAGTAATGATGGTTGCATATACAAGATGGGAGAAGGTTCTGCGGGAGGTTAGTCAATACTTGTTTTATGTTTAAGCAGATAGAAGATTATTCCCTAGTCCTGGTCGCCCCCTAGGGAAAAAGTTAGGTCCTAAGATAGGTACTTTATCCAACCATCATGTCACATCATGTCCAGAACCTTTTTTGTAGTCATATATGGTACTTTATTACCTGTCACATCGTGTCCAGAAACGGACGGTAACTTTCTACCCTAGCCAGTATGCTGTCAGGTTAACCATAGTTTTACTATATCCAAGTGAGAATCAACCATATTCCAATGTATTTCTTAAAGGCACAGTTAGGGAAAAAGACATTACATTTGCTGATGGGGATGTTGGGTTATTGCAGAAAGGTGTCAAAGCTGCACAACAGTTCTGCAATTCATACTTTTTAAGCAGTTCGGTATTGTACATGATCAGGTATACTAATATCCCGATGAAAAAAAAAACATTCTGTTGTAATGAGCCTAAATTATAATAATACTAGTATTTAATTTTCATTAGTCAATTATTATATCTCGTGAAATTTAAAAAGTATTTAGGCATTATTCTGTTGCTTTGCAACTTATTTGAAACTTTATATTGACAATCATTACATAGAATAAACTCCAATATATGACAGGTGTGTCAAATAATATGCATAGACTTGATTTTTCTTTACTAGTTAGTGGATTCAATTTGCAAACTTGTGATTTCTGATATATGTGAGGACATGTCAGAGACATGAGGACACAGTTTGGAACACTGTTGGCAGACATTGGCCTTATCAGTCGTCCCAAGAAGTACCAGGTATGGTTTACCATTTTCTATCCGGGTAGTGTCTAGTTGCTATCTTTGCTCTTTTACTGTCCTACATTCTTTTTATCTAAATTTTAGAAAAACTTTATATTTTTGAATAGTTGTTAGTTGCTTGGAGCAAAAAATAAATCATATGGTTCAATCAAATGATGAACAGCAGTAGTTGTTAGAGTTGCTTTAGCAAAAAAGTAAATACTATGGTTCGATTCAATCAATGGTGAACAGCTATTATGAGAGTACTTTCCTGCTTTTTAAATTTTAAGAAATGACATTGAAAATCGCGAGAGGGGCATTTCCCCACTTTGGGGTTTGTACGAAATATCAGCTACAATAACATTCCAAAGTTTTGTTAAACAATTAATCTGAAATATATTGGGAAGAACTGACAACTGGGCATGGATCAGTTGATAATATGTATACTTCGATTGAAAAATTATTGTTATTATTTCCATTTTAAGTTCCAATATTCACCTTTGTAGTTGGAATTATAGGGTTTCCTTCAATTTTCTCTTGGAGATTTTTGATGGTGCCATTGTTTCTTTCTTCAGATTGAGGGGAAAAAGAAAGAGAGCCTTGACAGTTGGTTTTCTGATATGTCACAACCATTCAATATGCATTCCCATCAGTCCTCAATTGTGAAGGTAAAAACAATATGATTTTGGCTTCAAACTCTCTTCTTTATATATTGCAATTTTGATATTACTTTGCAACTCTTATGTTATGTTGGAGGACAAGTATTGGAAGGTTCTATTTCATGCTTGGTAATATCTTACTTATTAACCTCAAGCTTGACTTATATTTACAAGGACTGTATCGTAACTTACATGCACATCCTTTTTAGATGCAACACACTTCATCAACACACTCTTGAGAGTCTAGTTATATCAAGGATTTTCAAGCATGTATTGTACCACTAGGGTTTTAGCAAAAAAGCAATCCGTACAATTTTCTGTGACATAATGCCGTCCACAGGTTGTAGTTCTGGAAAATCTTTAGTTTCTTTCATACAAAATTAAATGTTCTTATTATGTTTATCTTTTGTTTTTAGAGAACTACTTTTTTTACTCCATCAAGTATTTGTATTTATGACCAACTGGTCAAGCCCCATTAGTACAATACAGGTCATGTGGAAAACCAGTCTTGTGTGCGGGCAATAGCTTTAAATTCATGTCTAACATCTAATTTCATTTAATTTTTGTACCATTTCCCTTCTAGACAGATTTTAAGGGTATTTTTGCAGGCGATATTATGTGCAGGTTTATACCCCAATGTGGCTGCCACTGAACAAGGGGTAGCTGGAGTAGCTTTGACCAGCCTCAAACAGTCTTCTGGTCCTGCAACTACGGGTCGCCCAATGTGGTATGATGGAAGAAGAGAAGTTTACATACATCCTTCTTCTATCAACAGTAACCTTAAAGCATTTCAGTACCCATTCCTTGTCTTCCTCGAAAAGGTTCGCATAATTTTAGCCTATGGAATTAGTTCAAATATCTATTTATTCATATAATTTGTCACATGCATAGAATGATTACTTTGGAAGTTGTTCTAGCTTTAATTAAATAATGTATTGCTTCTATATCAATGTGGTCTAAAAATTGATTCTAATTTTTGGTGTGTGGTGCTGGTTACTCAGATCAAAACCAGTTTGTAGTTGGTTATCCTATTACTTTATGGTGTTGTTGATGATCAGTTTGTTATCTCCGAAGCAAAAACATTGTCACAAAGCAGTAAAGATGTATCAGTTTAGCATATTATGAAAAGGTAGGATAAGATGCAAGCACAACAGGAATGCGCTCATGTCTGTCGCATGTATTTTTAAAATGGAAAATTTCTATTTGAACGAAATCCACAGATCTTGAGAGAATTGTATATAAATTTCATGGAGTGCATCAAATGATCTGTTCTACCAAAAGTGAAACTATATATCCCCTTAGCTTTACTGTGGAACATTAGATTGAAATGTATATTGTATGTCACATAGATTCTGCTTGTCTAATATGCAAACTTAACTTTTGATTTGGTCATGTCAGTTATATAACAATTTCTATTGGGTGTCTTGTTCAAAGCTTGCTGATAAAACAAGTCGTATTTCTAGTGTACCCGATACATAATTAAAATTAATTTCTTAGGTTTAGAATATCACTTTCATCTTTTCATGTTCTCAGGTTGAAACCAATAAGGTATTTCTGCGTGACACTACGGTTATCTCTCCCTACTCTATTTTGCTGTTTGGTGGGTCCATTAGCATTCAGCACCAGGTATTTTTATTTCTTTTGTGATCTATTTTATTCCATTAGTAAAGTATGCATGCTTGTGCTTTAAACACTGTTAATTGTATCTAAGAAAGTGTTTTTATCGTGCAAAATTATCATGTTGTATCTGTCAAAGTCTTATTTTTTAAGTTTTTAACTAAAGGAACACATACAGTTGTAATTCTAAACAAATTCAATCAGATTCACTGATTCATTGGGTAAATTGTATGATGCCTGCATCAGATTTGTGATGGTATTTTACTATTGCAGAGTGGCCTGGTCATAATTGATGGATGGTTAAAAATAACAGCACCAGCTCAAACAGCTGTCTTGTTCAAGGAACTCCGATTAACTCTTCATTCTATTCTGAAGGAACTGGTTAGAAAGCCTGAGGTACATCCACTTCGCTTTCACTGTGTATCATATTACATAATTATCAATCATCGTGACTTGTAACTTCGTTGATAAATCACTTGGCAGTCAAGTATAGCCCGATAGTCATAGCTGTTTCGGTAGTTCATCTATTTTTTCTCGTATAAGAGAGAGGGAGAATGCTAGATCCCTGTCACTGCTAATTTGAAAGTACAACTACGACTCAACAGCCTGCAGTGCACCAAGTTATTCTGGTGGAGCAGCTAGAACCAATGGTTTTGGCTTCCCATGCCAGATTCGCAAAACATACAATAAACATAAACAGTATATACCTGATTAAGTCGTCTCCTATGGTTAATTTGTTTCTTACAACAAGTTAAGTGATAGTAGAATGCCTAGGATTTGACTTTGGAGATCATATTAAATCGAGTCCCGCTGAATTAGAGGGAGTTCAGTTCTAATAGCCTCCTGATCATTTTTTATTAAAGCATGGATTAATGCACAATGTCTTTTTCTTTTTCTTTTCCAGAATGCAACTGTTCTTGATAATGAGGTGGTCAGATCTATAATCCATTTGTTGATAGAAGAAAACAAACCCCTATAATAATATTTGACCAAGGTATGCATTCGTTTCTACGCCTGATTGTTCATTTGATCTTGATTTGCATGAGGATCAGTTCCAACATTGTGTTGTTGCCTGCAGTAACTTTAACCAGATTCAATACGAACTCATCCACCACCTGATAGGATGCTTTAACATGACAAGTTACAAACATTGTGATCAACTATTAAATAAAAGCAAGCGCATATATTACTGTTCGAACAGTAGTTTTATCATGTATGGGCTGGGACATGAGATGGTGTAATGGGCCGGGCTATTACTTGTACTCTCTCTGTTCCAATTTGACTGTTCCATTTGACTTTCCACAAATTTTAAGAAAATTTTGAATTTTTGAAAGTTTTTAACTTTTTTTTCAAATTGTGTGGTTGTAATTGATTGTT
>JAYMTT010001029.1:0-10631 GCA_036898025.1 Hypseocharis bilobata
GGCCCCCCGCCCCCCTGCTGCTCCGGGCCCGCCCGCGCGGGCGGCCTCCACCGTCCGTGTCGCTTCGGTCTACAGCGAGGTGCAGACGAGTCGTATCGATCACTCGCTTCCTCTTCCATCTGTCCTCAGAAATCCCTTCCAGATCGTCGATGGACCTCCCAGCTCCGCCGCCGGAAATCCTGGTGATTATCGATTAGCACTTCTTCTAGTTATTGATTGATTTTGTTCACTGATTTGATCTGTGAAAGATATTGTGTTTTTCTAGTGTATTTACTGAATTAGGCTAGTTAAATGCTTGTCGCTACTCGATATATATAGAGGATTGGGGTTTAGGAGTTGTGGTTTTGATCGTGTTGTGGTGATTGTAGATGAGATCGCAAAGCTGTTTCCAAATGTCTTTGGGCAGCCATCAGCTATGCTGGTACCGGGTAGTTCAGGTGTGGGATCGGGTCAGAAGCTGAAGATTGGGGTTGTTTTGTCCGGTGGACAGGCTCCAGGAGGGCATAATGTCATCTCTGGAATTTTTGGTAGGGATTTCTAACCAGATTAATTGAAAGCTTGTCGCCTACATTTCCTTGAAATTGAAATTTGAGATATGATGTGTGTATTGTCATCAGATTACTTGCAGGAGCATGCAAAAGGAAGCACATTGTACGGCTTCAGGGGTGGTCCTGCTGGAGTAATGAAAGGCAAATATATAGAGCTCACCACCGAGTACATTTACCCGTACAGAAATCAGGTGAGGCAGTGAATATCAATTTGCAATGCCTCAATTAGTTACTATTTTAGGCCATCATGTAGTTAGCTGACTTTTTTTTATTGTAAAACTGAGTTAATGTATACTTTTATCTGGCTTTTAAGTTTTGATCTCGATACTTTCTACTTGGGTTTTAATGCTTTTAGTCAATGCTCACTTACTTTCATATGCATAAGCACTTTCGGTTTCTGCTATGCATGCGCACAAGTAATTTTGTACAATCTGTTAGATATAATAAGTTATCATTTGAATATCAATTTGCAATGCCTCAATTAGTTACTATTTTTGTTTCCCGTTTTCAGGTTTAGGCCATCGTGTAGTTAGCTGACATTTTTATTGTAAAATTGAGTTAATGTATACTGTTATCTGGCTTTTAAGTTTTGATCTCTGCTTTCCGATACTTTCTACTTAGGTTTTAATGCTTTTAGTCAATGCTCACTTACTTTCATACGCTTAAAGCACTTTCGATTTCTGCAATGCATGAGTACAAGTAATTTTGTACGATCTGTTTGATTTAGATAGCTTATAATAAGTTATCATTTTTCTGTGGCCAGGGTGGGTTTGATATGATCTGCAGTGGAAGAGACAAGATTGAAACTCCAGAACAGGTGAGACTTTTTTATTTGTTGGTTATTGTGAGATTGTGTAGTCGCTCTCCTGTAGCTTTTATATATGGTAGATGCATGTGCTTAAAAGACTGACTGGAGTGAAGTCTAACTGAGTTTACATGAATACAACTCCAGTTTAAGCAAGCTGAAGAAACAGCAAAGAAGCTTGACTTGGATGGGCTTGTTGTTATTGGTGGGGATGACTCAAATACAAATGCTTGCCTTCTTGCTGAGAACTTTAGGTACATTATGATGATAATCTGTTGCTTGGATAATTTATTTTCTGGCCCATTTAGTGGTGCATCAGTGCATGTATATCAATTTGCTTTACTTGGCAAGTTGTTGATGTGATAAATGAGAAGCTAAATTCACTTTTCATGGCACGATTGTACTAGTAAGCCTGGGAGTATTAATATTTTTTTGTTTGATTGTACTAATCAGGGGTAAAAACTTGAAAACTCGGGTCATTGGATGCCCAAAAACTATCGATGGTGATCTGAAATGCAAAGAAGTCCCTACAAGTTTTGGATTTGATACTGCATGCAAGGTATTTTTAGCAATGCATTGTGATTTTGAATTTACAAATTCTTTGAACTGTAGTCTATCTTGCGGTTGTATGAACAAGTACATTAAGGCTGGAATTTCAAATTTGCAGTTGTCTCATCTCCAGAATATATATACTATTGACAATTTGTTGAACGTATCAGCCTAAATGTTATATGTATAGCAAAATTAACTGGTACTGGTTTTAAATTTTTATCCCTGTGGCAAAAGTTCTCAGGAAAATTGCAAATTTGTTGAAGATATCTAAATGTTAATACATGAACAAACTAAGTTTATGAGAAGATGTTTTCTTGGTGTAGTAATTCTTCTTCTTCTTCTTCTTCTTCTTCTTCTTGAAGTCCATTGATGTAATTAAGAAGTCGAAAGGCTATCTCGAGTTTATCATTGTTCTTATGATAAAGTATTAAAAAAATTGAACCTCAATGTACTACTATGCTAGGAAAAATCTGTAGATTTAATTAAATCTTCCTTAACTTCTTATAGTTCTCAACTTTGCAGCTTGGCTAAACACCTAGCTTGCCACACGTTCCTGTGCAGTTTGCTATCCTGAATCATCCCAATAACACTACCCCAATTGATTGTAGCTAATATTACTGATATTATATTAACTGCATTTGTCTTTTAGTGCGAGGCTTGAGTAACTGGGTTTTGATAGTATTCTTCAAGCAAGAAAGCCTACGATGATATTACTAAATATGTATGCCATACCTTGGTCCCTACGGAATTTATTGTTGTGCCTCTTCCTTGAGATGCTTCTTACGGGGCCTTGTTTCTCTTTTATCACCTTAATCTATGAAAAGCAACCAGCATTTTTTAATCCCATATGTTGTGTTTCTGTCATTTGAATAAGCTTATACACTGTGTTCATTCTGTTCTTCATTAACCAATCTGGATTAGGTTTTAAATTGATAATTGATACCATTAGCAGTTAGATATATTTTACTACTCTTATGCAGTGCAGAACATTCACAGCATGATGTTGCTATATATGCAGATATATGCAGAAATGATTGGAAATGTCATGATAGATGCCCGATCAACTGGAAAGTATTATCATTGTAAGTATATGGAATTTTGAATTTTTAGAAATAAAGTCCATCACTTTATACAGAGAACTTATAATTGATTGTTTTTTCCTCAAGTTCTCAAGTGCTTTTGCTTATAGAAGATAATTTCACTGGCATTTATTCTACCGAGCGTGCAATTATATATTTTATCTAGATGGATAATTGTGTTCTTTTTTGGTATAAACGGAGAATGGTATTTGGGACAGAGTATACAGAGAAATATAAGTTTGCTAGTATTTTTGGTTGAGCACTTCTCCTGTTCTGTTCTAAGCCAGTTGCTCCATGATTCTTCAGAAGCAGGGCAAACTGATCTGGAGTTACTAAAATTATCCATGTAGTTGCTTTAACTTAATAAATCCTTGGATATCAACTATCTGACTCTATGTTTATTAGATTTTCCTATCTGCGTCTATTAACAAATCTCCTAACTATTTAGTTGGCTAGAAGGAATTTAAGTGTTTCACTAGGTAGGGCCATTTTTTTGTCGCTTATGTAGGCCAATTTGTCCTGATGTATAATCTATCCGTTTGTGATATCTGAGCTATATCTTTGCTTTTCATTTTTTCTGCAATTTGGTTGCCTTTTGTATGTGTGTGCACGCGCGTGCAGATGATGAAACCATTTCCAACTTTTTCTCATGCTATTGTCTTCTATTATTCCTCTTAGAAGTTAGATCATGATTTATATTTTATAGTCTTGAATGGTTTCCAAACTCTCTCTCTCTCTCTCTCTCTCTCTCTCTTATGGTTATGCTTTAATATCTTTGTGTCTGCAGTCGTACGGCTTATGGGACGTGCAGCTTCACACATTACACTTGAGTGTGCTTTGCAAACCCATCCAAACATCACTATTATTGGAGAAGAGGTATGTCGATTTACTGATTGATTCACTTTGATAATAGAAGATGTGGCCTCTTTTTCTGGTGTTTTGGGCATTCTGCGTAGAGTGTATAGAGACGTTAACTATTGTCATAGACACTTATGAAATTGCTTATGGGTTGAACTACCATAAAATATCCATCTAATTCAATTCTGCTGGAGAATGTTCATAAAGCTTCCCTGGAATATCTGATCCATATGCATTTAAACAAAATGCTGCAAAGCTAGGCACAGAATGTCAATTCAAAAGCAAAATAAATGGAAAAGAGGGGGCTGTAAACAAAGCGTAGCTTGCTTTAATTTTCTTAGTTCCTGGAATAGTCCTTCCCTGAGCATGTATGCATGCACTATAGTCATGTAGATATCTTTCAAGTATCAATTGTTACTGAGATATATCAGTTTTAAGATTCAAGGATTTATGATGATTAGATGGAAACACGTATCTACTATGCATTGAGATGTATCACTTCTAAACAGAGCTTTTCATGTAAAATACTTGTGTGACTGTTGTAAATCCTGCTGCAGGTCGCTGCCAAGAAGCAGACTCTGAAAAATGTTACAGACTATATTGTAGATGTAATTTGCAAGCGTGCTCAACTTGGTTATAACTATGGTGTCATACTTATTCCTGAAGGTTTAATTGATTTTATTCCTGAGGTAACTACTCTTGAGCATTAACCATATATCTGAGTTTTTTTAGTGCCCTTCTTATGGTTGCGCTCTAGGGATTTAAATCTGGTTACCTGCATATTGTCATATATGATATATAATCTGCTTTTATGCTTCAAAATTGCAGGTTCAGCAGCTGATTGCAGAACTGAATGAAATTCTGGCCCATGATGTTGTAGATGAAGGTGGAGTGTGGAAAAAGAAACTCACAAGTCAATCTCTGCAGCTTTTCGACTTTTTACCTGAAGCAATTCAAGAACAATTGATGCTTGAGAGAGATCCACATGGAAATGTCCAGGTACTTATTTTATGTCACTTTGTCTGTTTGATTTTTACCTGTGTGGTATTTTGCTGGGTATAATCATTTATGTCAGTTCTGTTCTCTATCTATAGGTTGCTAAGATAGAAACAGAGAAAATGCTTATTCAAATGGTTGAAACCGAGTTGGAGAAGAGGAAGCAAGAAGGTGCATACAAAGCCCAATTCAAGGGGCAGTCCCACTTTTTCGGGTACATACTTCCTTTGCCTACAAAGATAATTGCTTTTAATTATGAGTTCCATCAGTATCAATCGTGTAATTTGTTGACTCAAGGGCTGTTGATAGTGAACGTGACCCTAGAGTACTTTAAGTTTATGATGAGGATAAATTAACATTGACTGCTCATTTCTCGGCAATATATTTAAGAAACATTAGTTGAGATTCGGATGCCTGGCATTAGTTTTAACCTGCTATTTTGCAGGTACGAAGGAAGATGTGGCCTGCCAACGAATTTTGATTCTACCTACTGCTATGCACTGGGCTATGGTGCTGGAGCTCTCCTTCAGAGTGGAAAAACTGGGTTGATTTCATCGGTTTGTGCTGCCATGCTTTTTTTTTTATGCAATTATGATCCTTTATAATTATTTACCAATTATCTTCTTAGCTTGGTTTTAAATACAAGAATATCATAATATACCATTATGCTTTTAGAGCTCGAGGTGGTAGTATTATTGAAAAAAGTTGAAGTTACCTGACTTTTTTTTATTGATGTTTTGGTGTTGATTCAGGTGGGGAATTTGGCTGCTCCAGTAGAAGAGTGGACTGTTGGTGGGACTGCATTGACTTCCTTAATGGATGTTGAGAGGAGACATGGTACTTTACACACTCCCTGCAGACATTTTTAGCTTTTCCTTCACGTGTTTATTAAGTCACACCTTTTTGCAGTCTACTTATGTGGATATTTTAGTGTACTTAGGTGTAGTGACGAGAAGTATACTGACTTTCGTCCCAATATTTTTACTAGTAAATGGTATTGTAGGTTATATAGAGCACTAATCTTTAACATTACTTTGTGTTTTGTAAAAAACAATTCTGATAATTTATTCTCCTTTGCAGGTAAGTTCAAGCCTGTGATCAAGAAGGCCATGGTGGAGCTTGATGGTAAGTATCATAGAAACAAACTTTAGCTTTAAGTGCCATTACTTGTAGATTAATGGTATTCTGCTGAACGTGGTGACAACCACTTCAGTTATGCTATCAACTATGAATCTCAATCCTACAAGAAAACCTGGTAGTTACTTATCATGATGAATTTTCAGGTGCTCCATTCAAGAAATTTGCATCTATGCGCGATGAGTGGGCCCTCAAGAATCGATACATCAGTCCTGGTTAGTTATGACTTATGACACTTGTATATGAATGTTCTTTGCCTTTAGCTTTTACTCCCTCTGTTCCCAAATGAATGTCCATCATACTAAATATAGATGTTCCCAAATGAATGTCCAATTTTCTCTTTAAGAGACTTAAGTATTGTTGAACTTCCTATAATACCCTTAATTAGTTGGTTATAACAACTTTTAGAGTTTGTTACAACAATAGAAAGTGGAAAGTCAAGGACCAACAAATTTATCCTTAATCTTTGCTAAAAAGTCGAAGGGACATTCATTTGAGAACGAAGGAAGTATCAATTATTTGCCTGTTTCGCTAAGCCTGTGGGTAAAATCAAGTTCATTGATCTAATCCACTTGCTGCTGTTTAAATTTCAATTTACATTTTGTCTACTGCAATTTAATGTGTGGCATATGCTCTGCAGAGTTCATTTTCATTTTTGTAACTTCTTTTGTTGGTTTACATTTTGCAGGTCCTATTCAGTTTAATGGTCCAACATCAAGTGCGGTTAATCACACTCTACTCTTGGAGCTTGGAGCTCAAGCATAGGCATTAGTTACTGCGGCGAAAATTTGCTTTTTTCTTTTTTGAGAATGTTCTGTGAAATCATATCTGCATAAAAGTAAGACCATGGGATTTTTCTTTAGAACTTACGAGCTTAAATCTTTCCATGGTAACGACACCGATATTGTATTTTCTTACTTTTGTTCATGCTAATCTTTAGTGACATGGTTCAGCCATGTAGACCTTTAGATTATTCCGATTGCCACTGGTCATGTCTTTGATGCAATAAGAAAAATAGAACAGATAAGGTAGAGAGAAATTTTTCTTGATTATCAGGACCGTCACTTGGGCAATATACCAAATTGTCATCACCAAATCGCTAATGCAAATGGTGTCACTTATCTGCATAATCAGTAACATACACGAATTGATCTTGCAAACCTGAAGTTCCATGTTTCTCATCCACAAGTGAAATACAAATCAGTGTTTGATTTTGCAAGAATCTAATCATTGAATAATCTAATTCAAAGCAGACAAGTGGAAAAAAATTTGATCGAGTCATTGAAATTTACTTGAGTAGTGATGGTGGGAATAAGAGATCTGTGATCTGTCTATCAAAATGTGTTTTTTGTTGTTGTTGCTGCAAGAAAGTTGCATCAGCATTTTCATCGCTGCAATAGAGGCAAGGATGCTGATCAAAGCCTTGAGCCTCCAGAACCTTCCTCGCCAACATCACTACCTCTTTATTGCTCAAAGGACCCAAATTCTCCTTCAGCACCATCTGTACTGCATTGCTGAATGCTCCGTACGCCTTCCCTTCTCCTCCGTTGGCGCTCGTCGGGCTCATGTCAGCCGAAGTCTCGTTTGCTTGGCACCCGCTCAGTAGAATTCCATGGTCGGCTTTCAAGGGCTCGGACAAATCCGGCAAGCGGAACCTGAGGCTGGCATCGCTCCGAAAGAGTTCTAACAGGTGAGTTCCGATGTCCGAGGTGTTTATGTTACTCAATGTTGTCAAGTGTTGTAGCACAGATTCGAATGGAATGGTCCTCTGGCTAGAGGAAAGTGATGTGGCTGCTTTGGTGGTAATAATAGAAGAGGGTCCAATTTGTTCCTTCTCCTTGTCGATAAGGCCGCCGCTGTGGCATGAATCTGAGAAAATGGTGAAGCTCGCTCCCTTTGGCACTCGGTTCACTAGTTGGCGGAAATCCACATCTACATAGAAGTAAATAAAAAAATCAAATACTATGTGTGCTAGCGAAATTTTCCGAATCAAATACTAATGAAACTATATAACTCTCTTTCGTACTCCAAAAAGCAGATTATAGTTGTTGCATAAGTATCATTTAAACAGAGATGAGTCTTCAACGAGTATGGTAAAAACTATGTGTGCTTTGAAGTAAGCTAATTAAGAGACTTCTGCTGATTTGGTATGCAATGTGTGGTTAAATTGTAAATGTCATACACAAAATCAAATTAATGCATAAGTAGTACGCAATTCAAAAATGTGTTTCAAATGTAGTACCTTGGACCAAAAGGCGTAAGTTAGTCGTTAGCCAATGCTTACGTGCCGGATGGACCGAATAAAAAAATAATTTTTTTCTTTAATTCTTCTTTTTCCTCTACCCTCCTAGTGCTATAAACGAGCCAAGATGACTCGTGTTACTCGAGCTTGGCTCGAGCTCAAACTCGGTCGAGCACTTAAAGACTTAGCTTGAGCTCGGTCAAGCTTTTCTGAGCTCGGCTTGTTTAAAGAATTGTTTCTCTACTAATTATGCCTAGTACTCGAATACGTGAACGTTTTCCAGACTCAAGCTTGACTTGAGCTCGGCTCATTTAAATTATATTAAATAATTTACTTTTTTTATACAAATATCCATACTACTCGAGCTACTCGCGAGTCTCTCGAGCAGGCCAAATGGAGGCTCGAAATCGAGCTTTAGTTCAAAAATTCGAGCATGAGTCGAGCTTTCACGAGCCGAACTTGAGATATTTGCTCATTTAAACCCCTATTCCCTCACCCCCTCCATCTATTCAGCGCCTCTACGTCCTCCTTCTCCATTTCTCTTTCTCTGCACCACCCTTTTTTCCAAATTTTATAGAAATGTATTTATTTCTCTTTTTTAAACTATATATAATTAATACTGATAATAAAAATTAAAAAGTCGTTCATATTCATGTTCTTCTGTGCACCAAACAAGAGAATGGAATGAGATTTCAATTACATTCTATTCACATTCCACTCACTCCATCCAACCAAATGGGGCCTTAATATTGCCCTAGTCAAAAAATTTCAATTTGTATCTTACTAATTTGGCAAAAGTTCTTATCAAAAAAAAAAAAAAATTGGGCAAAAGTTGAGACACAAATTCTTTTTCTCTAACAAACTTTTAGAATTTAAAAGAGGTCCAAACTCCAGACTGATTTTAATTAAAAGAAGTGATAATTTCATAGAATGAACTGAAGTTTAATTATGAATTCATAAAAGGACATGCATTTTAAGTGGAGAAACAAAAGAATACCAGTAGAAATTAATTTTATAGGACCTGAGGCATAATTAGTAGAGAAACAAAAGGATACTAGTAGAAACTAAAACTAACCGGTAATTAGATTGAAATCACAGGGCACGATGGCTTCATCCCGGCGGAAAGGATGACCAGGCTTGACGGAAGGAATTCTTGTACCGTGTCCACTGTAGTGGAAGAACAGGACGTCGCCTTCCTCCGCCTGATCCACCATCCTATCAAGCGCCTTCTTGATGTTTGCACCTGTAGGCATCACCGGAGAACCACCGGGTGCATCAGTGAGGAGCTGGATGTGGGCCTGGCTGAATCCGAACCGTTTGACGAGCACCTCTCGCATGGTAAGCACGTCATTTATGCATCCATGCAACTCGTTCGGTGTGTTGGGGTAGTTACAGCCAACCAAGACGGCCATTCTCTTGTTTCCGCTCTCCATTATAGTTTGCTAGCAATTAATTGATGACTGTCTGTTTAGCAATTGCTATATTGTAGTCTGTCTTGGGGAGAGAGAGGCTTTGATTTTTATAGGTGGATGGATCCGGCGAGTCGTGACCATTTTGTTTTCCATTAATTTTGCTTTCAAGGGAAGGCTGCTGATGCTGCGTTGTTGGTGTATGCTAGCTTGAGCTTCCACTAAACGGGACGTTTTGACGGTATGTAAGTAACCTTTGCATCACGCTACCTAGGCATAGCTTAGCTATTGAGCTTGCTGATTTCTGAGCTGAAACTGATCATCTGTAGTAAGCGAAGACGTTGTCATGACATGAGATATTTCTTGCTGTGTGTTTAATTGAAGTCCTTTGGAACTTTATTATTAATTAACTAATGATGCATATCCCTTATCAATATATATAATATTATGGAATATGAAGAGATTAGTATTGAATTAATTATTGGTTTCCTTAATTTTGAAAACTTGAGGTGTTTAGCAAGGCATAGAACCTATTCTATCAAGTATAGTACAACTATTTTTTTGTTGTTTTGTTAACTCAAAAAAATCACTTTTTTCTAATAAATTATACGATAAATTAGTTTTGCTCATCCCATGTTTAGTTTCGAATTGAATCCGTTGGCAAACACTCCCTTGTTAGAGTTGTCAAAGGGGATGGGCGGCCATGGCCTAGCCCGTGTCCGACTTGCCAAAGCTCGGGTCAGTTTCAACCCTTTTTTTGAAAATAGGCCACCCGGCCCAATTCTCCTTTATATTTGGATAAGGGCTGGGCATGAGTTTTCAATGTGAATCCCTAATCCAATTTGCTCAAGATTATGATCTTGAGCCCCTACACTAGTCACCTAAGTTGACTCTCCACTAGGTTTTACAGGTTCACCCAAAAACTTAGAGATTTGGTAGATCAACCCCAAAAACCTTACAGATTTCTCAGGTACTGCCAACCTAGAGTTTTTTCAAGATCAACTC
>JAYMTT010001030.1:0-10630 GCA_036898025.1 Hypseocharis bilobata
AATCGCACACCGTTTATAATATCTCATCAAAATGGTGACTACTTTGGACGTGACTCACTCTTGTTAGTTCCAATTAAAAAAAAAAGGTCTTGTCAAAATTTGATAGGGTTTTGTGTTGATGTAGAGTGTATATCCCTAAAAAAAGAATCAAAACTATTGTGTCATAGTAGTACTACTAATAATAATATAAAAAAAGCAACGAAAAGGATAGAAAAAGAAAGTATGATTTTTTGTTTTGTTTGGGAGGTGAGAAAATGACAGAAACAAAAACAGAAAAAGAAAATGATATAGATTGGTAGCAATGGTCAAAGATTATAGATGAAAATTAGACTGTCACATCATTTGTAATTTTCTATTTCAAAAGTAGCCGTTAGAGAACTCTACAGTCTACACCTACACACATTACAACGCTTTTCTCTTTCTCTGATTCCACATGTAATGCACAATGCATTGCCGACTTCACAGCAGAATTCACCCACCTCACTCCACCATGCTTTGCTTTGTTTCCCAATTTTTTTTTTTAAATTTAATTATTTAAATTCCCATTAATTTAATTTAATGTATACTAAGTAGTATTTATTAATATTTAATTAAAGCAACTAAAAGAGCCAAAAACCTTTCACTGTTTTTTTGTTTCTGTTCGTAATCGTAACGCTCTTTTTCTTCTTCTGAGCAAAACCAAACAGGTGTCTGTTCTGTCGCCTCTGTTTCTTCTTCTTCTCCAACAGTCCAACTGCTATCCTGCGCCTCTCTCTCTCTCTATCTCTCTCTAAGGAAATTAGGCGCATTCTAGCGCGATCCTGGCGTCATTTCAGATATTTCTGTCCATTTTTGTATACTCTCTGGATTTTCTCTTTTTCTTCTTCTTCTGTGAAGCTCGATCTCCGCTTGACTTCAAACGCTGCGTTTTGGACTCTCTCTCTTTTCTTCGGCCTCGTCCTCCACTGAATTGGCTTTTTCCTACAGGTGTGTATGTAAGAATTGTAGTCTGTTTGGCTGCCGAGAATTTTTTTATTTTTTTTATTTCGTAGTCTTAGTTTCTACAGGTTTGCTGAGGCTAGGTAGTGTAGATCGGTTTTAACTTTTGAGTGTGTTTGGTTGACGAGAATGTGGAGGAAATGAAAGGAAATTGAGTTTCTAGTTTTTAATTAGTTTATTTACTCTCTTTTTTTTTGTGTGTGTACTGAAGAGAAAATGCATTTGAGATTCAGAATTTTGCTTTATTTGGCTTCAATTTTGTTTTCTTTGTTCTTCTCTGCAACCAAAATTGGCTTGATTTGTGTTTAGTGATTCGGATTTTCGTTTTTCTCCTGGTAATGCCTATTTTTGTTTTCTCATGTCGTTTTCAGTGGTTAATTATCTCATTCAATTTAGAATTGGGGATATAATTTTGAGCAGACATTTTTCCCTTTCAATTCCCTTTCAATTTCTGTGAAAAGAAAAAAAGAAATGATTTTTCCTTTTTCATGTGGACCGGTCTAGTTGTATCCGGTTCAATGTTATGTCCAGGTCCACCGCACAAGCACTTTTCACTTTTTGTCTTGATTGAATAATGCAATCTTGTCCCTTGTTGAAAAAATAGACTTAATTTTTAGTTTACTTCTGGCAATTTTGATGATTAAGCAATTTCAACTTAATTTGTTTGAATTATTATGATTAAGTTCTATAACATTTTATGGGAGCATTTTGATGTCTGATGAACTATAATCCTCCATCGATATTTTTACATATCATTTCTGGCAGCACCCAATAAAGAAATGGAGGCAGCTAATGATGTAGGATTGAAGTTTCTAGGCTATTGAAATCGTGAATTTATCATATGGTTAGCTGACTGATGGGAATTCTTGTGCCTTATGGGTTGAACACTATTGAGAGTGTGTGGTTTTCTTGGGTTCAGAAACTAGCTAGGATATTTTACTTTTCAGATTTGTTGGAGATATTTTGAATTGCATTTTCTTTTTCTTTTCTTTTTTGTCCTTTTTTTTTCAATTGAAATGCAATTGTTTTAATATCTTGATTTCTTATAAAATACTCCTATCGCATATCAAGTATATAACATGGCATGATTTGTTATTTTTTGACTCCTTTGTTTTTACAAGAATGCTTCCATGCTAAATTGCTAATTAATGCACGCCGACTTTCCATAGTTAATAATAGAATCAAAGCTCCATTCTGTTTTTGCAGGAAATCATTGTGACTTCATTCTTTGAAACGGACGCATGGCTTCCCTGAGTGATATCGGAGTTGCAGCAACTATCAATATCCTCACTGCATTTGCTTTCTTTCTGGCATTTGCTGTACTTCGGATCCAACCTTTCAATGACAGGGTCTACTTTCCAAAATGGTACCTGAAAGGATTAAGGTGCAGTCCACTGCGCATGGGTTCATTTGGAAACAAATTTGTCAATTTCGATTTCAGGTCATATGTGAGGTTTCTGAGCTGGATGCCTGCGGCACTACAAATGCCAGAACCTGAGCTAATTGACCATGCGGGGTTGGATTCTGCTGTTTACTTGAGGATTTACTTGATAGGGTATGCTCTGGTGGATTAACTCTCTGTCGTTTGTTTAGCTGGTTATTTAGCACACATGATGTCTCTGGTTAATGGTGAAAGCTCTTGTGTATTATGAAGTATATTAGTAAAAAGTAATGATATATAAGTATATTAGTAAAAAGTAATGATATATGACAACTGGCCAGCACATTTATCAAGTGCGCAAATACCAAAGTTGGAGAAGTTTTTATTTTGCATCATCTTCTTTTTAACTGAATAATGAAAATGAACAAGACACCCTATTCTCCGCCCTTCTCCACTCTTCCTCTTATCCTCTGAAGAATACCAATGCAAAGATATATAAATGACATGGTTTATATGAGTGCCATAGATTACCTGATGTTGCTACATATCAAATTGAGTGTGTTGGGTGAACTAAAACATTAGTAATCAAACGAAGTATACCGATATCCATATCTGGGATTGCCATGATTTTGGTGTATAGAATTAACTAGTTTAATGGTAAATTGTTGGCGTGCATTCTATTGACAAGTGTCTAGGGATTAAAGAGGACTATCATGGTTTGTGAAGTGGGTATAAACAACCTGGGAATCTATAAATTGTTTGGTACTTGAATCCTAGTTGCATAACTGACTGAGGACAGAATCATTTACAACTTGTTTAGAATTATATTTATTTTCTAAAATAAATAAAAGAGAGGTTCTAGTATCGGCTTGAGTTCTGTAAAAGTTAAAAGGTGTATTTAGTTCACTTATTTCAATTTGTTACAAAAGTAAATATGCTTTTTCCTTATCCTAGATAAATGCCATAAGTTTGAGCCTAGATTCCTGCCAGTTTTGTGTGGCAAGGATGCGAATAACCACTGTGGTCGCCAGCTTAAGCTAAACTCTAGTTATTTTGTGCTTTTATTTATACATGTGTTGATTGAACTGTTATACTATGATGAACTTTCCATAACATTTATTTCTTAAGAATTGGTAAAGATTTGCATTCAGCTGTTACTGAGCTGTTTGGTTGCATTATAAATTTTGGTCTAGACTGTTGTAAAGAATTTTACTATACATTATGTGGACAAAAAGTAAGTTGGCCGAAACTTAAAATGTCTGCATATCTTATGGAAACTGATTTCCCTGTTGTAGTCACTTTGACTGTATTCACCATTTGATATTCTAATGTTGGCAGAGATAGTCTTGAGTACTGCATCCTAAGTTTACTTGTGCATTGTCATTGACTCCTTTCCTGCCATGCATGAAATACTATATGCATTCCAAGGACACAGTATATCCAACTAAATGCTTCTTTTCCATTTAACGTTGTTAGATTTTTAATGTTATTTTGGACTGATTTCACCTTTCCTTTCCTATTTTATTGCAGGCTTAAAATTTTTGTTCCTATTGCACTATTTGCTTTTTCAATCATGGTACCAGTTAATTGGACCAACAGCACTTTAGAGCGTTCTAATATTACTTATAGTGATATAGATAAGCTATCTATATCAAACATTCCAACTGGATCTAATAGGTATGCAACTTTCTCATTACAAGCTTTGTCATGTTGGTTCCCTTTTCTTTTCTTTATATTTTCCTCCTCCTCCTCCTCCTCTTGTTTTTTTCTTCTCATTTTCCCCTTATGTGATTCATTATAAAGTGACTTTGTTGGAATTGTTTCTAACTTGTTAGCAATCGCCTGAACCTCATATATTTAACCCACTATTACATATTCTTTTTCATTTCTTTCTATATAAGAATTAAACATTGCATGTCTCCAAGGGAACCCTAGTGGTTACAGCCTGAGACTAAAATATTGGAGGTCTTGGTGTAGTCCATAGATCTATTGGGCTACCTTCTGAACCAAAGAGGGAAAAAAAGAAAAAAAGCATTGCATATTTAAGTGAAATTGCTATCTTCATAGAAGTTATACATTATAAAATTCTTATATACTCTCTGGTAATGGCTTATACACTGTTCTTTAATTTTTAAATTTATGGTTGCAGATTTTGGACCCATTTGGTAATGGCTTATGCCTTTACCTTCTGGACATGCTATGTGTTGAAGAAAGAATATGAGATAGTTGCAACAATGAGGTTGCATTTTCTCGCATCAGAACGAAGGCGCCCGGATCAGTTTACAGTAAGAACAACTCTATGTACCATTAAGTTCACATAATATAAGTTAAAATCTGTTATTAGAGATGGCTTCCATTATGTTTTTCTGTTTCTCTCCTTTTTTTTCTTTTTTCTTTTAATTTTGAGTTTTATATATACATATGACCTATAAAGGAATTAGTTCACGTGACTTCTTATTTTAATTCTCTTTGTATATCTGTCACATTTAATTGTGCTTAATTGCTTTGAGCTGCTAAATGGCACATAAAAAAATAAAGAAAGTAGAAACCAGTCATCTCAGGTGTTGGATAAATCTATATCCTCTTTGATTGAACTGTATCCTTTCTGAACTTTTAAATTCAGATTGTTGGACTCAAGTTCATATTTAGTTTTTTAATCCTTCTCTTTGGGGTGGGGGCAGCTTTCTTGCGCCCTTTGTAAAGCTACATTGCCTTTTCCTTTTCCTACTGAAGACTCTTCTTGTGGCTTGCTGCCTAAGATGCAAATGAGAGGGGCTGCGGGAGAGTACTACATAAGAAATTTGGGGATGTCTTCGGGATTGTCTTTGGTTAAGGTTTTCAGGTTTTGAAGCTTGTTTCTGGTCTTCTGTGGAACTTAGCCTTTCTCCAAGTGTCATCCAGTGTGATACATGTGGTTACGAAAAGCCTGAAGAGGCAGTCTAAACCCTTTTGAGATAATTTGAAGGAGGATCAAATACTATAGTATATTTTTTAGGTTTCTTTATCTTCCTCTCTTCCTCTTTTTTCTTTTTGTTTTGTTTTGGTTTCTCCTAGAAGCATGGCCAAGATTGTGCTTTTCTGCTTCTGAAAAGACATGGCCAATGATTATTTGCATCATTTGAATATAATGTGGTATAACAGCAATATGTATTCATAATGAACAGTCATGCTGATTTGAGTTGAAATGCTATCGGAATGTTTGTCCTTTTGGCAGTCCTATAAACCTAATGCTTCCTTTTCGTAGTTTCTAACATTTTTATATTTTGGTGTAGGTGCTTGTTAGAAATGTGCCACCAGATCCTGATGAACCAGTCTGTGAGCTTGTGGAGCATTTCTTTCTGGTCAACCATCCAGATCACTATCTCACTCATCAGGTTTGACCCTGTTACATTTATGTAGAAACGTAAGAATGTGTATAGACACGTGCCCAAGAATAGACGCAAACGTTAACTTGAGAGTCAAAGAAAAGATACCGCTGAAAAACAGTAGGCAATCTGAAACTTAAAGCTTTTGTTGATAGATTCATGAAATATACGAAGTATTATCTCTTGACAATACCAGTGTTGTTGTTTTGTTGTTAGATTCGTAATGTACATCATGCCGTCAAGTTCATCTTCTAGTACCTGAATTAAATTCACCTTTTTACTTTCTTTTGTAATGATATACAGGTGGTATGTAGATTATACTTGTTTATTTACAACCTTTCAATTGCACAAGTTTATGCTGTTATGCAATGATGATATGTTATGTAGTTTATTTTCCTTTTTAAATCCTTGCAGGTTGTTTACAATGCGAAAAAACTTTCTAAATTAGTTGAAGAGAAGAAAAAAATGCAGAATTGGCTGGACTTCTATCTACTTAAGTATTCTAGAAATCCATCTAGAAAGCCGTTTGTGAAGGTATCATATTGCTAAGGATCTTGTGCTTGTTTGATTTGTTTCATACTTTTCTTTTTCTTTTCTCTTTGTAGTCTCGTTTTGATTGTCTTGATAATTATATTTTTTGTGCCCAACTTGAAAATTATAAGAACAAAAGACATAATATCCGGTATTTTACTTTCATGGAGCAGGTTGGTTTTCTAGGCCTTTGGGGAGAGAGGAGAGATGCAATTGAATACTATACATCTGAGGTTGACAGACTATCTAAAGAAGTAAGCAGCAAACTTTGATCTCCATGAATTACATTCATGCAAATTGCAATCTGTTGTTTTATTGATCTGGTTTTAACGTTAATAGAATGCATGTACTATTCTGACTGCAGATTTTACATAGATGTTCATCATAGTTTAAGTTATTGTCGGCCAATATGGGGTTTTATTTCTAGTACTCACATTGGGTTTTAGAGATGGTCAATGTTTACTCTTTGTATGAATTATAGTGGTCAATCCTATACATAGACTGTTTCTTGATATTTCCTGTTTGAAATCAAAACACCTTTGTCCAACCTTTGTCCATATGCCGAATAGTTTTTGACAGCTCTGACCATTGTGATTGCTGCACTGCCCATTAATAACCTAATCTCATATAATCACTTGATTGTTTGCATGGTTCCAAACCAACTTAAAAGTTCATACTAGGCTACTATTAATCTCAATTTTATAACTTGATGTAAAGTGCACATAAACTTCATTTCAGGAGGGTTGTCACTTTGAAATCTATAGTACAACTTTGTGGCGTGGTTTAATTAATTTATGCCTTTGTTTGAAATCATGTGACTAATCTTTATGTTCTTCTCACCGACGAACTATTAGATGTCTTTGGAGAGAGAGATGATTGCGAACAATCCAAAATCTATTATGCCGGCATCATTTGTTTCCTTCAAAACTCGATGGGCAGCCGCTGTTTGTGCACAAACTCAACAGACCAGAAACCCAACATTATGGTTGACCGAGTGGGCTCCAGAGCCCCGTGATGTATATTGGGATAACTTGGCAATCCCATACGTTTCACTCGCAGTTAGGAGGCTTATTATCGCTGTTGCTTTCTTCTTCCTTACCTTTTTTTTCATGATTCCAATTGCATTTGTACAGTCTCTTGCAAATATTGAGGGTATTGAGAAAGCAGTCCCTTTCCTAAAGCCCATAATTGAAGTGTGAGTTCCATATACTTCCTTTTCTTTGCATGATTATGCTGTTATTTTAAGTCCCGTTTCTTCTTTTATCTTAATTGCTTGTGGGGTATAGCTAAATTATTATTTTTCTTTTAAAGAGTACACTTTTTTACTGCTTTTTAGAGTTTCATTGGCCTAGTAAGTTTATTTAACTTCCATAGATAGTTGCTTCCTTTCTCTTAAAACCATCACCAACACGCATCTATTTTCAATTTTTGGGAAGGTTTTCTCTGTAAAAATCTGAAGAAGGTTCAGCACCTGAGATCTCAGATGCATAGACTTTTGACAAATAGGCTCATAACAGAAGCAAAGACAGAGGAAGAGAACTAGAGTCTGAAAGATAATAGTTTAGTTCACATGCCAAGGAAGAACCATTATTGACACCTCTAGCTCATCTAATTAGTAACTTCTGTGGTTCCAGTCAGTGCATGATTGTTTTACTAAAAAATGTACAGTTCTAAGTATGGTCAGTTATTTATTCCCAGAAAAAAGTTACCTCCCGGCCACTCTCTCAATTGGCATAGATTTTGGTGGTATGATGACAAAGACAAAAGTTGGAAAAATCTTTGAAGTTGCTACTATTGTATTGGGAAGTACATCATATGATGAACGGAATGTGTGATCTTACCATTTTTCATATTCATGTCAAATCTTAAACAAGTTTTAAGTGAAAGCAACTTTTGTAATCGTTCGGCTAATGCCTTTCTTGGGTTTCTGTGTAACATGATGTCTTTCTACCCAAATATACTAATAGCATCCTCTGTTTTATGCAGGAAAGTCATAAAATCATTCATTCAGGGTTTCCTTCCAGGAATTGCTTTAAAGCTTTTCCTCATTTTTCTACCTTCAATATTGATGATGATGTCTAAGTTTGAAGGATTTATAAGCTTGTCATCTCTAGAGAGGAGATCTGCTGATAGATACTACATTTTCCAGTTTATTAATGTATTTCTTGGGAGCATAATCACCGGAACTGCATTTCAACAACTAGATACTTTTATGAACCAGTCTGCAAATGAGTATGTTCCTCTAATTATAACGTACATGCTATGCATTTTGATTATTAAATGTTTATAGGCTATTAGGAAATAGATCTTATGGCCGTTATGCAAGGATGTATGTTTATTTTTTGTCCGTGATAGCTTATAAGGTTCAGAACCATCCTGTTGCCAGAAGCTTGACTAGAAATGCAGTAAGAATGGCTGAATAGTACAGTAATCTCCCTAAAACATAAAATGCATGAGTTGTTTAATGGGATAATGCAAACATATTGATACAGTCATTGTAGCACAGCCGTCCAGGGGATTGGTTCACTTCTTGCCACTGTAAAAAGGGAAAGATTCAACTTGATCTAGAGCATATTTATATGCATTGGGAAATCTCTTGGATTTTCATTGTCTGACATAGTTCTGCTACTTTTCTATTTATATTGTTCCTATTTCTACTTGGCATCTTAATATTATGACTGGTTATAAACTTAAGATAGCAGAACACAATTAATTGAACATTTAAACCAGACTCTATCATACAGTAGCCTTGTAGTCTACCATATGCATATTATTTAGGATAAATATGAAACTAATATTTTATTTCTGGTTTCTTTGCCTTTCGTTTTCTATATGGAGAATTGTTTTGTTATGTCATCAACTCTTTGGATATCAGTTTTACTTTTACAAAAGTGTTCTTTATTCACCATGCATAGTCCATGGTGGATTGACCATCATGACTTTTCATGATATCATTCTATTTTTATTTTTACCACAAGATGTCTTGCTAATAATATTCCATCATGTGCGATTTTTATTCTTTAACATTAGTGGGATTTTTTACTCTCCAGCTTATTTTGTGTACAGTATGTGCCTGCTTTTATCTGAGTCTAGCAATATAACATTAAGTGGCTACTTATGCAGTATCCCAAAGACGATTGGAGCATCGATTCCAATGAAGGCAACTTTCTTTATCACTTATATAATGGTTGATGGGTGGGCTGGAGTTGCTGGAGAGATTCTAAGGTTGAAACCATTGATAATGTACCAGTTAAAAAATTTCTTACTGGTGAAGACCGAAAAGGATAGAGAAGAAGCAATGGATCCTGGAACCCTTGGTTTCAACACAGGGGAACCTCAAATACAACTTTATTTCTTACTTGGCCTTGTATATGCGGTTGTCACTCCGATCCTACTTCCTTTCATAATAGTATTCTTCGGCTTGGCATATCTTGTATACCGTCATCAGGTAAACATCAGTATTTGCTAAAGATAGTTATTTCCTTTTTCAGATTGCTATCCTAATGCAGGGGTAACAGTAATACCACCTCAAGTTTTTTTTCTCTACATGGGCATACTAGGAACATTAATATCTGTGAAGATAGAACAATAAATAAGATGTGATGGAATTTAACTACAGCACTAACACAGTTGCTCTGTTTGCCAAGCTCATGATTCCCCACTCACAGACACAAGCAGCAGAAGAATAATTTGGGTAGAAGTGTTAATACATTCTTGTTGGTTCATATAAGTTTGTTATTATAGTTAAGAGTTGGTTTGGGTTAAAAATTCTTATTTCTATAGTATCAGTCTCATATTCTTGAACTGTGTCCATGTTGATGGAGGATTTATGCCCACTTGAATTTCTACTGCATATTATTAGGTTTTGATAGGGTAGTTGTTGTTCTAACAAAAGTTCTTTCAATGTGCAGATTATCAATGTGTATAATCAAGAGTATGAGAGTGCTGCAGCATTCTGGCCATCAGTCCATGTACGTATCATAACTGCGCTAATTGTCTCACAGCTGCTACTGATGGGACTGTTAAGCACGAAAGAAGCTGCTCAGTCAACTCCACTGCTTATTACACTCCCAATATTGACCATATGGTTCCATAGGTTTTGCAAAGGCCGCTATGAACCTGCTTTTGTTAGATATCCTTTACAGGTGTGTTTGATGTTGCAATTGAAGTTCCTTTTTTTTCTTTTTTGTTGTTTTAAAGTATTGCATGAGAAAAAGAAAAATCATTGGGGTGTATGATTTTCTGCTATAACTAAGAAGACTCTTGCTGTGCTGTCAGAGTGCCATATCTCACATGTTAATAATTCATATTTCATATTTTGCTATTTATTCATTTATTTTGTCTTTGTTTTCAGGAAGCAATGATGAAAGATATA
>JAYMTT010001031.1:0-10627 GCA_036898025.1 Hypseocharis bilobata
ACTGGGCTCTGATGGAGGAGATCAAGGCCCAGTACCGGCAGTACTACTGGAAGTACGGTGTCAGCCCTTTCAAAGAAGACAACATCCACCCAGATACCACCGGAGACAACAACAGAGAGCCCGGAAGTGGCCTTGAAGGCACCGGCGAGAACAACAACACCGGCAACAACAGCAGCAATGGAGGTAATAAGAATGATTATCTCGATTCGAAGAGCAATAACAATCGGTGCTTGTTCGTTGGGTGTAAGCTCAAGGCCATGGCTTTGACGAGATTTTGTCATCTCCACATTCTCTCCGATGCCAAGCAGAAGCTTTACATTCCTTGTTCCTATGTTATCAAGAGGTACATTTCCCATTTCCTACCCACTCTCTCTAATTTTGAATTTACAATTTTGGTTTGTAATTTACATGAATATTATTTTGGGGTTCATGGATTGAATTCAATATTATTGAATTCTAAACTATTTAGTTTTTTGTGTACTCGACTCGGGTTTATAGTTATATGATCAAGGATTTGAGGGACCTTTTTTTTTTTTTGGATATATGGGATTCTGGTTGACATGTTAAGTTCTCTAGTGGCTGTCTTTATTTAATTTCTCTTTTTCAAATTTATATTGCATTTATCCATGTGGAAAGGTTGAGACTTGAGATGGTAGATTATGCTTTTAAGTTAGTTTTCCTATTGGGTTTTGTTTTATTTGTTTCCGCTTGGAAGGGTTCCGGCCCCTTTTTGCAATAGTAGTTTGTTGTGCCAAATTAAAGAACAGAAAAGAAAAGAAAAGAAAAGAAAAAGGAACAAGGTAACGGTCACCTTGCATATTAATATAATCTACCTTATCCCAAAAAAAGGGGAACTTAATGATCTTCATCTAGCTTATTGTGGAAAATAATTTAAACTTCTGAGTTATGCGACCTGCTTATCCAGCCAGTTAGTGTTGTACATGTGTGCCTGTAAGTACCAGGTACCACCCGCGCGTGCATAGCTCGGCCGGTGCAGATCCGTCAGTCACGACTGAGTGTAGCATCGCTATTAACATTATATTCAATGACTTTACTAGCGTATGTTTGGGAACAAAAATTTTAGGTCTGTACTATGACTATGAAGTAGGAAAGACTTAAAAGTCTCGTAATGATCTAAACTTGATTTGTGGGGAAATTGCTTCCAAAAACGAGTTCGGATTCTTTGTAGTATTTAGTTCTATTTAACACCTGGCAAAAGCACATCCATTACTTCGGAAAAGATACAGTTAGGTAGTAAAGGGTTATGAACTATGATCCTTTATTTTATATATATTTTGATGTATATCTGGACATGCAAAGATGTAATCTACGATATGAAGCATTCTCTGTATTGAGTTGTATTACTCAATAATATATTATGTTATTTAGAGTAATCAATATGGTTTTGTAGAATCATGCACAAAATATGAAGGAAGTAGAAGCTCAAATAGGTTGTATTAGATCAACTAAGTGGTACTTTGATAAATTAGAGATGATTCTTAAGCTCAATACTCAACATATGCATGGTGCGAAAAACAACATGTGGCAATATTTTATCTATTGTTTTGGTGTGATGGCTTTGGATTTCTGTTAGAGTTGATACATTATAGGATCTTTCATTTTATGTCCTCAAATTCGAAAGTTGGACAGTGTTAAAATTGAATGACTTTTCAGAATTGCATGATTTTTATGCAGACATTTTAGATTTTACCTTGGTTTGAAAGTTTCTAGATGCTTTGCAATTCTAAAGGAGTTTTTACATTTGACTTTTAACTGACATCATATTATGATTGATTGCGTGTTTATATTTAGTGCCCAGGCAGGAAATATTACATGTGGAAAGCCAATTCTGAGATCCATCCAACCTACTTTATGTACTGTCCACTTTCAGAAGGCTCAGAAACATGTCAACCGAGCATTGAGGAAGGCAGGGGTTAATATTAACTCAACAAGTAAGCTTGCTCCCAAGTTTCATGTCCTAGTGGCGGAATATGTGCACCAAATTCAAGCCAGTAGAAGAGCTGTGAGAAGGGGAATTAAATGCAAAATTGAGCTTAAGGAGAAGAAAGAAGGTGCTAGCTGAGCCTGCTAAGTGATGATTGCAAGCATGATCCATAGTGCGTGAGTCACAGTGTAAATTGATGCAACAAACCAAAGGTGATTTTTTTTTTTTTGATCAAGTAAAGATGACACATTATGTTGAAGGTAGGACCTTGTATCATGCTTGCCATAAAGACTCCTTGATTCACCTCATTTGGATATTCTTAATCTTTTCCTTATGTTTTTTGTTTTCCTGCATGTTTCAAACGTGCAGTTTTGGGTTTGTTTTCCATGTTTCTTTTCACAATCCATAGACTCTTCCTCTGTTGTTTGGACATATAGGCATTTAGTAATATTACAAAAAAAAATTTAGATAAAAGAAGAATATATATTATATGATAGAAAGGAAAGTACATAGAAGAGGACAAGAAGTCCTCACTATGAGAAAACACAAAGAAACACAACATCAAAATAGCGATCCAATCCCTTTGAATATCTACTAAAGATAAGCTCCTAAACAAACCAGAAGCAGTTGCCCAAAGAGATGCAAAGAAGACAACCCTATCCCACATAAGATTAACATGAGTTATAACTTATAATTGTAAAACAGGGCTGTGGGATGAAAAATCTTGCAGAGTGTATGATTCTAGGTATGACTTACCATTTTCTTTCACTACTATGTTTAGTTGTAAATCTAGAAGGTTCTGATATATTGACATATTTATGGTGGTACAGTTTTGCAAATAAATCATCATTGTCAAATTGTTATTTCCTTGGTACTTCACCCTAAAAGTGCCATATCTAGAAGGTTCTGATGTATTGACATATTTATAGTGGTGCAGTTTTGCAAACTAAAAGTACCATAATTGGTCATACTATAATAAATTGTCTCATAAGCAGATAATAAACTGCAACATTTGTTAGAATGATTGATCCTAGGTGCTAAAAATGTTATAAAATCTAAATAGGCAAAAATTTCAAAATAGTCAAAACTTAATGCAATTTCATTCTCAGTTATCTGAATAGGCCAATGCTCCAACAAGTTACATAAGACATAAAAATTAATTATGGTCCTAAGTGTTGTTTAATTTTCTTTTTTCATATCATTCATGTCTCTTCAGTTACTGTTATGAACATACTGTTAATTTTAGTATCTGCTGACAATCACCACCCATTGATGGTCCACATTTCCTAATAGAATGAAACTCTCTTGTTAGCTAAAGTTATCTATAGACCTCTGTTAGCTGTAGGTTTCAGATAAATTGCAGCTTGTATCTGTTTCTTTGATCAGTTTTCACTATCAAAATGTATTCCATATTATCCATGCAAAACATTTATGTGTTGTACCAGCAAGAAATAATTTATACAGCTGACCATTCTTATTATCATGTATAGTTGAACTCTATAAACATTATCAATACTGTTTGAAATTAGTTGACTTGAATTGTAACACAGAGATAGATGATCTTTATCTGTAGGCTAATCTCTTCACCAACTCTGTTCTATCTCTTGTTTGGTTTGGATGTGTTTTGTTTCTCACTGTCAATTTTATTGTATTTTGTCTTGGTTCATTAATCCCTGTGAGAGTGATTGAATTGTTCTTACCACCCTCTGCTCTCTGTCTCAAAGTTTTATTACAAGATTTCTTCCAGCAATCTTAAGCCGCCTTCTTGCCTTTTTATTAGTTTCAGATACAGAAAGATATATGAACTGAGGACACAAGTAGATTGGTATGTATGAGTTGCTGAAATTGTTAAGAGATACCTGCTTTAAACGCAACCTGCAATTAATATTAGTAATACCCTGTGAAGTTTGCCCCTTCCAGTGGTGGAAGGAAACTTCCGCATATTGATACATTTGGCCTTTGAGAATAGTATTCTTCTAGTTTGTGGACCTATTACAGACAGTTCTTTTCATTCACTCAAAAAAATTTGGATTCTTCAAATATCTAAATCAGATATTTATCAAGTTTACTGAATCTTTGTCATATTACTAAGTGGCCTCATTTCTGTTGATCTGCAATATATTGATCTCGGTTTAGTAGGTGGATTTAAGGTCTTCAGATTATTGGCCTTCTTTGTTAGACTGATCAAGAATTGTGGGGGCAAACTCATCTCCGCTTGTCAAGGCCATGGATGCTCTCTCAGTCATTCAGTGTGTCATTTCTGTTAATATTTGTAATATTATTGTTTGGATTGACTCCATTCAGCTGTAGGTGCATATTCTCCAACAAAAGAAAATTGATTGTCAAGCGAGACTGTATATTTGGATATTTTGAAGCTGCCGGAGCTGGACACCAGGTTTCAAGTTGTGTAGTCTGAGAAAATGGAACCAGCCCACAAGCTTGCGCAGATTGGAAGAAAAGGTATCTCTTGTTTTTCTACCACCCCCGAGTTTGGGAAAGAGATACTGGATTATCTCTCTGTTCATTTTTATTTTGTTGGTATGTCTATCTCACTGTACTTGGTAATCTTACAGGTAAACGAAAAATATACATCTTTTTTATTTAATTAAATATCGGCTATAATGAAGGTAGTGTAGCTGCTCTCGATCTTGTCTTCCCTTGAGTGTGTTTATTCTGTTGTTTGATTAGCGATAAAATTACAAGACAGAGGTCTGGTATCATTCGGTGGATCTCCCAACTCTGGAGATAGAGAGTTTATTCCGAACTTGCACAGTATTA
Organism: Hypseocharis bilobata; assembly: GCA_036898025.1. Lineage (NCBI taxonomy): Eukaryota > Viridiplantae > Streptophyta > Magnoliopsida > Geraniales > Geraniaceae > Hypseocharis > Hypseocharis bilobata. The sequence continues at coordinate 4,724 of JAYMTT010001031.1, forward strand.
GTGTGTATAATGATGCGAGACAATGTCAGTTGAACAAATAAGTAGATTTTTATTCCCCAAGCTCTGTCGTGATCAATCACCGTGGAAGCTTTTTTACCCTAGAAACATGATTCAATGTACCCCTCAAGCCGTACTTTGCAACAGCCAATTTAGCCTCTCTAAATCCATCACCATAAGCCCTAGAAGGGTTTGCTTTAATATTATATTGTGTATGTCTTGCCAATTTTTTCTCAAAATCATTGTAAGACTCAGAACAGAAGCAGTCCAGCCACTTGTGAGCCATCACTTGGCATATACCTTCTTCGATTTTGTCTTTAAAATTATTATAGCCTTTCAAAAAAAAAAGAAAAAAAAGAAGGGTTCAAATTTATGCATACTGTACTTACTGTTACATTATAAATTATTACAGAATTAATTCACACTGAAATTTATAATAATCACCTTGGATTTCAAGCCATGCACGCATCAATTCGTGTGCTAAGGTCTCCCCTGCAATCACCCTACATAGGAGTAGTGAAGTACATGCCAAATTAATCAAATGTACAGCTTACTTCACACACCACTTAGTTGCTTAGTTATTTACTTCTTATTTTTCTCTAACCTAAATGATTTACTGACTTAATAGGACTAATTGCTTATGTCGTATTAATATGTTTAATTTACTCACTTAATAGATTCCAATAACTATTACTCCCTCTGTTTTTATTTATCACACATATGAAGAGTATTATAGTTCTTACACAACTGATTGCAAAAAAAGAAAGTGAACAAATATTTTGAAACTTCCATTTTAAGAATAATGGGCAAATAAAATGAAACAGAGGGAGTATAAACTTATATTTAAAAGATTTCTGCAATGTGCGGAAATGAAAAATAAATATGATACAATGTTGTATAAATGATATGGACATTCTCTAAAATAGTCACTAATGCAAAAAAAAAAACTTCCCTTAAAATCCGCAGAATTAACATCTCAAACGAATTCCATCAAGTGTAAACCACCCTAAATTAAGCTGCTTCTGTTGGATTTTTCGTGAAGTCATCATGTTCATATTATGACTATTTTTATGCCAAATATCACTCTCGAAAACCTTATTTTGCCCATCAAGCACATACACTGTCCATGATGTGTTTTTAACGGACAATTTAACAAGAAAAAAGTTCGTGCTTGATTAAAATTGTTTACATTCTATACTATTTCTTCTTAAATAGTAATTAATAGAGAATTGAAAACGACCATTACTTGGGTAAACCAAACAAAAGTAAGATTGAAGGTCCCTCTCTTAGCTGCCTCGTCTCTGTCTCTTTTACTGTTTACACATTCTGCCCTGTCTGAACGTACCTTGTAACCTGTTATTTCAGAAGAAATATGATAAAAAGTTAAATACTACATAATTACTTGTATATCTTACAAATTAATTAATTATGATCCTGCTTCTTTTTTTCTCTAACTAATTAATATATTCAAATCATTACACATTTGATAGTTTCTGCATAAGAGATGGTCAGGCCATCATTTCTATGGCGTTGATCTTGAAGACGGGTTGAGCACTTTGGGAACAAGCAGAGGATGCATGCTTCTTCTCCATTTTGATCATTCTGTACATTTTGATCTCGAGTAATTAAATAATGTGATTAATTAAATTTAAGTACGAATATGTATGTACGTATGCATTAAAACTTACAGATGATTTTTCCATTTGATGACAATCCACCATGTATACTGGAACAAAGTTTCTCCCAAACTCGAGATTATGTTGCTTGAAAAAATCAAGTATTCCCGGAATTAGGGTTCTGCAACTCCCAGTAGTCATAACTGCAGTAGAATAACAATCTGGGCAAACTAGTCTACCATCACCCAGATTTATACATTTGGATTCTCTTCTTGGCTGCAACTGAAAATGAATTTATGCATGACAACCAAATTAATATATAGTTTATATTTTTTGAAAAAAAAATCATATCTGATATGTAACTAATAATTGGTATTATAATTTGGATACGCATGGTAGAATTTATACTCCCTCCGTTCCCAAATGAATGTCCAATTTCATTTTTAAGAGACTAAATGTCGTTTAACTTCCTACAATACCCTTAAATAGTTAGTTCTAACAACTTTTAGAATTTGTTATTCATTTGAAAACTGAGAGAGTATTATATTTGCATCTTCAAGAAAACTAGTTTGTACATGTGTACCTTACTGCGAACCTCAAATCTGAAACAGTAATAGCATCTTGGACTCCCATCAACACGATGCTCCTTGCAATATCTCTGGCCCCAAAATTCAAGGATGACAACCTGAGATTTCTGCAAAAAATTAAATTAGAAAAATTGCATCAAACAAATCAATAAGGAATATGTAGACTATATAATCATTGATCCATATAAACTGCAAGAACTAGAAAATTGGAGCATTATTTTGCAATTGGACAATACTTACTGATTCACCACAAACATCACATAAACGAGTATTTTGACTCATGTCTTGTGATATGAGTGTCGCGCTGTTCCAAATCGTGTTGTAAAACTAAAGAAAATTTGTCAAAGGAAATCAATGAAGAGTATGAGTATTCACCTAATAGAATTGGATCATTTTTACTGACCATAATTAACACTTTGATTAATTTTTCATGTTGTAGTTAATCAAAATATACTGAAATAATCGAAAGTAACATTGAATGCAATTCAAAACTGAGTTTATCTATGTTTCTCTATAGCAATTCTAAAGTAAAATACAAATAGATATTATAATGATCCATGAGAATTATTTTAATCTTCTTTACATTGAAGAAATCAGAAAACAAATGCAAATCCTTTCATGTCTAATTTTGCAGAATCGAACAAGAACTAGCTAAAACATATATACTATCTTATTAAAACACTATTTAACCACATATTATGTAGCCTACTTCATCTATAATTCTCACTTTTCTATTCATTTTATACTATTTATTACTTTAAAGTCAATATACATACGCGGAAACATTTGTGCAGGGAATACTGGTTAGTATCAATAATTTTATTATATTAAAGACCCAAAAGTACAAACAAAAAAATGATATGCCAAAAACTATTACAATAAAGGAAAAAAAAAAAACTAATTTACATATACATACATACCAATGGAAATGAACCATATTTCCTACCTGGTGTAGATCTAGTGTAGTAAGAAGAGCATATGTTAGAGTACATGATAATAGAAATTTGAACTTTCATCACCCAATTACATATATACAAGTAAAAGTAATTTTCTGCATGCACAAAGATTTAATTTTTCTCATTAAATATTATTAAAGCTTGCATGCTCCTAGAAGTTCATGTTATATTTATAACACACACACACACCCCACCAAATTAAAACCTATATAATATCAAACAAGAAAGTAATTGGCAAATCACATCCTATATAATATCAAATTAAAACCTTCATCATGCATCCCATTAAAAAAAATTCATCCACTGTATTTGTAGTTCGTTGATTTGTGTCTATTATTTCATTGTTTGACTTTTGGGCTACTATTCCTAGGGTTGTAAATGACTCATATTGGAAAAAAAAAAAAATCAGGTTAAGCCCACAACTTAGCTAATACCTGATTTGCCCTATTGCACCTTTGCTCTACAAGCCATCTAAACTCTGCATATATGCACATTCTCTGCCTTTTTCCTTCTACTCCTGTAAGTCAACAACTCATCTTTCTTAGAATTCTCTCCTCCCACGTCATGTTGACATCATTATAATCATCATAGTGTATCAAGCTTTCCTAATACAGATCAAAATAAATACTACCATATCAAATTTTTAAAAGAGGTCTGTAACTTTTTAGATTTGACAAGAAATTCTACTTCCAACAATCAAAGTGTCATTGCCAACAAAGGCCTTTGATGGTTCACTGAGAGCCTTCAGTGGCTTAAATTGTGAATAATACAATGTTTTTGGTGAGCCACAAAACCAACTTTTACCTGTAGAGGAAAAAAAAATCTAGATTCTTATGTTTTGAACAATATAAGTTACCTTCAATAAATTTATGGAGATTACTATGGATTTGATTCTTTATCATCAACTAAAAGCATGCTTACAGTTTCAGTTTTGGTGGAAGAATATAATCTAACCCTAGAAAGACAAATATAATTGCCGGTCACCCTTGAATCCCCTCTGGGACAAACCACTAACTTTCTGAAAAAAATATTGAAGTGTCATGTCATCAATACAGTAACAGCCAGCTGCGAAGGTTTTTCAGCATAAAGTATAACATATATACAACTGCAATACTAAAATGAGTATTTACTAATGATCCTCTACCATTTTGAACACTGGAGACTCTTAAATTCTTCCACTCGGGTTGAAAACTAGTCCATCTTCCAAGTAAAATTCAGGTAGGCAGGTTCGGATTCCTTTAAAGCACAATTATAAGCACTGTGTCATATGACAGATCCTCATCTAGATATAGGCATGGAAAGCAACCTAATAAGAAGAATTGCACACTGCAAAAAAATGAACAAATAAGCGGTGTTTAAGAAGCTTACCATGAATGTTCATGCTTTGGATTTCTACTGCAAGTGACTGAAAGTCAAACCTGGTCACTAAAGTAGAACCAGATGCCATGACTGCTAACAAACACAAAATCAACTTAACAGTACACACACTTGAATTGAAATATAATTAACTTGAATTGAATTGTAAGATGATTCATGCACATCACATAACGCAAGTCTATTAGAAACAGTTAGTTATAAGCTTGTAACTTCCCAAGATTGGGTATGTAATTCACATATATGCAAGCAAGAGGGGTAAACAAATGAATCACATCCAATTTGAGGTCACCATTCTAGAAAATATATCCCAGATAAATGGGAGAAAAATTCTGCTAGCCAGATAATATTTAAAAGGTAATTATCGAAAAATTCAAGCATCCTCATATAAAATTACAGTTCAGCTAACTCCACCCAATAGAATAAAAATAGATTTACAGTCAAAATGAGTATAAGATGACTACATATATTTGCTTTAATCATCTAACAAATAAGTTAGAATTTGTTTGTAAAAGATCTTTTTAGCACAAAAAGAAAAACCGAACACATAAAAATACAAATAACCCTTGTGTGGTCCTCATATGTATAGAAGAATTCTCAGAACTCTAATTCAAGCATCAATCACTTGTTGAAGAACATCAACTAGTATACATATATAAGAAGATCAAATTCTTACTCTATTTGACTGTTCCTTTCTTCCATCTGTACATTAGGGATTCTATAGATTTTTGTATCCTGCTGCTATCCGTCTGCCTCAGTTCTTGAGATGCTTGGTGCAAACTTTGGATTCCACGACCTAAGCTGGCAATTGAAGGAGCTGCAGGAAGAGATTCCGTAACACATTCAATTCCATCTCCATACACAAGCAACCCCGTGCATGTAGCAATACTGCACCCAAATGTAGCCCACGGTAGGAAACCTATTGGCCGAGACCGTCGTTTCCTCATTATTTCATAGAATGCTGTTCTCATGGCTGAAAAGCTGGTTTTCTCTATGGAGGCTATAACACTATGGGTTACAGCCCGAATCTTCTCAGCAGAGGCAGTAGCTTTCAAGACAGACGATGTTTTCGCTCCGGAACTTGTAAGTCCTGGGACTACCAATTTTGATGGACCAAGCGTCTTGCTAAGAACAATTGTTATTACCTTCTGGGTTTGGGTCAATATGAGTTTGAGTGAAGCAGGAACGTTAAAGGTTACGACTTTTACAACCGTTGATGCTGGGACAACTTTAGAGAGAGAAGAGGCCCCTAAAACTGCTGTTGCCCCTGCACCAACTGCAAGCACGGGCGTTTTGGATAATAACCGTTTCTTATCAGTGTGGTTTGAGCTTTCCCCATCACCCACACACTCCGTGATGAGATCCCCAACCAAC
>JAYMTT010001032.1:0-10625 GCA_036898025.1 Hypseocharis bilobata
CATGCTGCATAAATGCATATCAATGCATACATAACTGATAAGAAATATACCAACCTACATGTTTGTTCATTAAAAGCATTCAAGCTCTACTATTTGCAAACATGACATCATAACTTCACACCACCCACTTCACAGCAATATTTAGAACAAACCCAAGTCAAAACCCATTTGGTAGAGATAAACATAAATACCTTAATAAATACAAAGATACACCCCCATTGTCAGTAGGATAAGTCTAGTAACATCAATGTCAAAACATCCCTGCAAAGTACCATATTGGTACATCAAATAAATATCAATCTAAACATGTCCAGATATCTTCCACCATATACAAAAAGTTGTGAAATGCATTTAATGCATCAGATGTTTCTAAGCTGGTTAGCATTGCTATCTTGTTGTCAAAAAATTACTATACTCAATCATGTACCATATCTTGTCCAAAAAAAATTCTTCTTCATTAGTCACAGCATCTAATTACCAGCATCACTGGTACCATAATTTTTCCATGCACAGTACCTCCTCTGCTCTGAATCAAGACCCCAGAAGTAGTCCACCTCTCTTTGATCAGCCATCACCTTGTGGGCCACTACCATAGCCTCCTGTTTGTTTAGTCCTTCTATCTCATTGATCAAAGGAATGATGGCCATCCTCCTAGATGCTGAGTCTTGTTCAGGCCTCAAGCTTTCAGCAAGTGCATTTATGCTTGTGCTTGCACTGCGTAAAGCATCCGCAATCATCTACACATTGTCATTGAACTTATCAGTTTTGTCTATCTTCATCCTCTTAGCTTTGTTCTTTGTGGTTGGCTTTGATGTTGCTCCAGTGTGTGAGACAGAAGGCATTGATGCAGTAGCCCGAAACCATGGGTGGTTCTTGTAGAACAACCACCACCAGCAGCAGCAACTGGCGGCTCTTATCTCCGTTGCTCTCCCCAAGGACGATTCAGCTTCTCCGGCCACCGCCTCCTCCGAGGACGACGAGTCAGCTCGACTCGGCGCCATTAACTCGCTCCACCGGGCGATTCTCTACCCTCCCAACTCGCTTCTTGTCACCCACTCCGCCTCTTTCCTCTCCCAGGGCTTTTCCCAACTTCTCGCTGACAAGTAAGCGCTCACTCTCTCTCTCTCGCTTTCTATATTTGAATGTATTAAATTTGATTGGGTTTGTTTATTTGCTGGTCAAGGATTGATTTTGAGTTTGATTACACAATTTATGATTCTTTTCCTTTTCTGGGTTTTGATTTGTTTGTGTAACTATCAATTCTAAGGTTGAATTTTATGAGAATGTAGTTGGTGTGGCACTTCAGCAGTGGATGGATAGTTAATTTCAAAGTTGTTAACAATATTGAATTTTAAAGCTTAAATCTTCTGGTATTGGGGACCCAGAAAATGTGGTTTATTTTCGGATCAATTGATGTTTTTTTGTTCTATTTACCTGTTAAATGGGACATTAGTTTTCGAGCAAGGGTACATTAATTTGGAAAATGTTTTCATAGTTTTTTTGTACTTGGTTTAAATTTCTATGTGGTTTAATATGTATTTTTTTCTTCATGTCTTGAAATTGTGGCTCAGATCCTATTCTGTTAGGCAGTCAGCCGCTACAGCATATGGGGCTCTGTGTGCTGTAGTGTGTTCTATTCCGTTAGCATCCAATGGAAGGCAAAACCAGCTTTTACTTGGAGGTTTGGTTGACCGGTTCATTGGCTGGGCTTTGCCTTTGCTTAGCAATGTCAGTGCCGGTGATGGTATGACTGAATTAGCATTGGATGGCCTCCATGAGTTTCTTAATGTTGGAGATGTTGGGGGAATTGAGAGATATGCTTTGCCAATTCTCAAGGCGTGCCAAGAGCTTCTAGAAGATGAGAGAACCTCCTTGATTTTATTGTGCAGGGTTCTCGGCGTTTTAACTTTGATTTCATTGAAGTTCTTTAGGTGTTTCCAACCTCATTTTCTCGACATTGTTGATCTGCTTCTTGGGTGGGCGTTAGTACCGGGCCTTGCTGAATCAGATAGACATGTTATTATGGATAGTTTCTTGCAGTTTCAGAAACATTGGGCGGGTAATTTGCAGTTCTCTTTGGGGTTATTGTCGAAGTTCCTGGGTGACATGGACGTGTCACTTCAGGACGTGAGTCCTGGGACTTCCCAACAATTTCGAAGATTGCTTGCTCTACTTTCATGTTTTTCAACTGTTCTGCAGTCCACTGCTTCTGGGTTGCTGGAAATGAATCTACTAGAACAAATACTCGAACCCCTTTGCAAAATAGTTCCACATTTGTTGGGATGTTTATCAATGGTTGGACGGAAATTTGGGTGGTCAAAATGGATTGGGGATTCATGGAAGTGCTTGACTCTACTGGCAGAAATATTATGTGAAAGGTTTTCCACATTCTATCCTCTTGCAGTTGATATCTTATTTCAAAGCCTAGAAATGGATGGTATGAACCAACCATCAGGAGCTGGAAGGCTTACATCTTTTCAAGTTCATGGGGTTTTAAAAACTAATCTTCAGTTATTATCTCTGCAAAAGCTTGGCTTTCATCCATCATCTTTACAGAAAATTCTTCAATTTGATGCACCCATATCGCAGCTGCGTCTGCATCCAAATCACTTAGTGACAGGAAGTTCTGCTGCCACTTATATATTTGTGCTTCAACATGGAAATAATGAAGTTGTTCAGCAAGCAATAACCTTATTGATCGAAGAGCTGGAGTTATTAAAGGGCATGCTTGGAAAAACTTCGGGTCAAGGAGATAAGGACCATAAGGTCAATGGTGGTGTAGATTCTAAATCCTATTCGAAATCTGAGGTGTTTGCATTAATTAAATTTGATTTGAAAGTTTTATTAACTTGTATTTTTTTGGGGGCGGGTAGCAGTTTGATTGGCCAAGCAGACATTGCTTCCTTGTATCTCAAGAGGTCAGAAAGACTGGTGTCTTTTATTATAGAAAAACTGAATCCTCTTGAACCACCTATTCAGGCTTGTGTAGAGTTGCAAGTCAATGTTGTCAAGACATTGGAGAGGCTTACAGCAACTGAATTCTTAAGCAAATGCTCCACAAGAAAGCAGAGTAGCATGCAAGTTCCAATTCATGTTGCTGCTGAAAAGGCCCTAATAGATAACAATTTAAGGGATGTGTATTCAGCTGTAATTGTTGAGCATCTAAGGAAGTACAGTGCACTCCTGGTCAAAGCTCTCCATGTTTCTTCCCCTCTTGCACTCAAGTTGGTAGCTCTAGAGTGGGTCCAAAAGTTTTGTGAGAATGTTATTGCTCTTTATGAAAATTCAGATGTGAATACTTTTTTTGATGAACCGTCTGGTTATATTGGTAATTCTGGGAATATTCTTTTCTCAGTTTTAGACTCTGCATCTGATAGGGAACCAAAAGTGAGGTCACATGCAGCATTAGTTTTAGAGCTCCTTCTGCAAGCAAGAGTTGTGCATCCAGTGTACTTTAATCCTGTATCTGAAGTTGTACTTGAAAGACTTGGTGACCCTGATATTGATATCAAAAGTGCATTTGTGAGGCTGCTTTCCCATGTTTTGCCCACTACGATATATTCTTGTGGTCTATATGACTATGGAATGTTTACCACATGTAGGCCTGGTATTCTTGGGCTAAGCAATAATTCTAACTTGCATTGGAAGCAAGTATTTTCCCTGAGGCAGCTAAGGCAACAACTTCATTCTCAACAACTTGTTTCTATTTTGAGCTACATTTCACAGCGATGGAAGGTTCCTCTTTCTATTTGGATCCAACGTCTCATTCACAGCTGTCAGAGTTCAAAGGATCTTGTTCCAAGTCAACTTGATGAAACGGGAAATGTTGGTGCAAATTACGTACTGTTGGACATAAAGGTGGATGACAATATTCTTGAAAAAATTTGCTCAGTTAATAATATAGCTGGGGCCTGGTGGGCTGTACATGAAGCAGCTAGGTATTGCATTGCTACACGCCTTAGGACTAACCTTGGTGGGCCAACCCAAACTTTTGCAGCACTGGAGCGAATGCTTTTGGACATTGCACATGTGCTACAGCTTGATAGCGAACAAACTGATGGTCACTTAAGTATTATAGGCTCCTCTGGTGCTCACTTGTTACCTATGAGATTATTGTTGGACTTTGTTGAGGCCCTGAAAAAGTATGTATACAATGCATATGAGGGATCTGCAGTTTTACCTTCTGCTACTCGCCAGAGTTCCTTGTTTTTCCGAGCAAACAAGAAGGTCTGTGAGGAGTGGTTTTCCCGTATATGTGAGCCAATGATGAATGCTGGATTGGCACTTCAATGTCATGATGCTATAGTTCAATACTGTACTCTACGTTTGCATGAGCTAAAGAATCTCTTGGTTTCAGCTTTGAAGGACAAGTCTAGGGCACAGGTAGCTGAGAACCTCCATAATATGCGAAGTAGATTTTCTGGAGACATAATGAGAGTTTTACGATACATGGCATTGTCCCTATGTAAGAGTCATGAACCAGAGGCTTTGATTGGGCTACAAAAATGGGTGTCAATGACATTCTCTTCTCTGCTTGTGGAGGAAAACCAGTCTCTAAGTAATGGTGGGATACTGGAACCCCTTCCATGGATCACTGGGCTTATTTATCAGGCAAAAGGCCAGTATGAAAAGGCTGCTGCTCACTTTACTCACTTGCTACAGACAGAGGAGTCACTCAGTTCTATGGGTTCTGATGGTGTGCAGTTTGCTATTTCCCGTATTATTGAGAGTTATACCGCTATATCTGATTGGAAATCTCTAGAATCCTGGCTATTAGAATTGCAGGCACTTCGTGCTAAGCATGCTGGGAAAAGTTACTCTGGCGCTCTAACTACAGCAGGCAATGAAATTAATGCAATTCATGGATTGACACATTTTGATGAGGGTGATTTTCAAGCGGCATGGTCATGCCTTGATTTGACACCTAAAAGTAGCAATGAATTGACACTTGATCCCAGATTGGCCTTGCAAAGGAGTGAGCAGATGCTTCTGCAGGCAATGCTTCTTCAGATTGAGGGGAAAGTAGACCAGGTGCCACATGAATTACAAAAGGCTAAGTTAATGATGGATGAAACATTGTCAGTTTTGCCACTTGACGGTCTAGTGGAGGCAGCTGCACACGCTTCCCAGTTGCACTGCATCTTTGCATTTGAAGAAGGTTACAAGCTTAAAGGTACCCAGGACAAATCCAAACAACTTAAAGCAATATTTGGTTCATATGTACAATCAGTGCAGTCTCCAATTAATAGGGTTCATCAAGATTGTAACCCATGGCTGAAAGTTCTCCGGGCTTATCAAACTATTTCCCCAACTTCTTCGGTTACTCTAAACCTCTGTATGAATTTGCTGAGTTTAGCCCGCAAACAAAGAAACCTAATGTTGGCAAATCGTTTAAACAGTTATCTTAGGGATCATGTGTTGAGTTGCTTGGAGGAGAGATACCGTGATTTTCTGTTTGCAAATTTGCAATATGAGGGCATCTTGCTAATGCATGCTGAAAACAAGTTTGAAGACGCTTTTACCAATCTCTGGTCTTTTGTGCGTCCTTGCATGGTTTCTTCAGATTCTGTAGTTTCTGATGCTGATAATAGTATTTTGAAGGCCAAAGCTTGCTTGAAATTGTCAGATTGGCTGAGACAGGATTATTCAGGTCCAATTTTGGAGATCATTATTCCCAAAATGCAAGCAGATTTAGGCATAGCTGATATCTCTTCTCTTGGCTGGAGTGGGCCCCCCTTGAGCAACGAGAACTTAAGCTCCAAACCAAATGTGAGTCTTATTATTGAGGAGCTTGTGGGTACCGCTGCAAAATTATCCACTCATCTTTGCCCCACCATGGGCAAGTCCTGGATTTCTTATGCCTCTTGGTGCTTTAGTCAAGCCAGGGACTCTCTCTTTTCCTCTCATGAATCTGTCCTTCGTTCATGCTCATTTTCTACTATTCTTGTTCCAGAAATTCTACCTGAAAGGTTTAAGTTAACTGCAGATGAGATTACAAGAGTTAGATCTGTGATTTTGGAGCTTCTTCATGGTAAGAGTGATACAAAAGGTTTAAAAGATGAAGAGGGAGAGTGTAATTCTCCGCTTGATTCTACAGAAGATTTGATGATTGACGGTCCTGTGAAGGCTTTGGTGCAGCAAGTTGTAACATTAATAGAAGCTGCAGCTGGGGCACCTGGTGCAGAAAATGCCAATGGCGAATGCCTTTCTGCTACACTATTTTCTCAATTGCGAATGTCCTTCACACGTGCAAATATTGGCCTAGAGGAAGTTGACTCATCATCTGCAATTCATCGTTTAGTTGATATTTGGTGGTCTCTGAGGCAGAGAAGAGTGTCACTCTTTGGGCATGCAGCTCATGGTTTCATACAGTACCTTTCATATTCATCTGCCAAGCTTTCTGATGGTCAGTTAGTTGGTTCTGATTGTGAGTCTTTGAAAGAAAAATCTAGCAGTTATACCCTAAGGGCTACATTGTATGTCCTCCACATTCTTCTCAATTATGGAGTGGAGTTAAAAGACTCACTTGAACCAGCTCTCTCGTCAGTTCCTTTGTTGCCATGGCAGGTTATATGCTGTTTCATAGCGTCCTTTTTTTTGGGGTTATGATAACTTATCAACGGTCTGATCAACATCTTATTTTTGTAGGAAATAACACCACAACTGTTTGCTCGGTTAAGTTCTCATCCTGAGCAAGGGGTTCGGAAGCAATTGGAGGGCTTACTCATGATGCTAGCCAAGCTATCTCCTTGGTCTATTGTGTACCCAACTCTGGTTGATGTCAGTGCAAATGAAGAGAAGCCGTCAGAGGAGCTTCAGCACATACTGGGTTGTTTGGTATTGATAATATCTTTGCATTAACCTGCTTGATATTGTTGGGTGTTTACTGTCAGAGCATTCTGACATACAATTCCCTTATCCACATAACTTTGCTGATTGGGCATGGATGTATTTTTTGGCTGTCATCATGTTTACGACATTTGTATCATTGTATGATTGGAAGTGTGGCATTTAGACAACATAAAGTTCTTATATGTTATACTGGCTGCTTATTGTTAGGATAGATCATATTGGCGTGCTTATTGTTAAGGATGGATCATTAGGACTTTGAACTGCTTCAAACTTTTGCTTGTTTTTACTATAACCTGCATCAAATTCAGAGATTGCATAATTAGTCTATCTTTTGAGGGTTTGTTAAGGATGAAATAACTTCACAGAGTTAAAGAACAAGTGCCTGGTATAGATTAAGGTGTGAAACTACAGGTATAGGATGACGCGAATAGATGTTTTCCATAGGAAATGGGATTTTTATATATTAGTTGGTTTTTGTCTTTTTGATTTATTTTGAATGTTTATTTCTATATCTTTCCTTCGCTGCTTATTTGTTTTCCTCTCATAGAACTGACTCTTTTTCCATAAAAAGCCTCTAAATTGCAGTCTTTATGCTAGGTCCTATTTGGCTTTCCCTTATCCTTGTAATTGTCCAATGGTTTCCACTGGAACTATTCTTTCCTCTTTTGCAGATAACTGAAGTACTTCCCAGCTAACTCAATCTTGGGCCTTCTGGTTGGTTAGATAAACTATTAAATACTAGTATTGAAGCTACTGAACACCATTTGAGCTGAATACTCTGTTTCGAATGACTGGATCCTCCAGTTCCCTGCACCACTGATCTGTCAATTTGTCATACTTCCATTTTTTGTTCTTTTCGATTTCATGCATCAGTACTATAGTCTAGAGGTTTAATTCCTTAGGAATCCTTTTTCTCCCTGAGTGTCTCAAAATGTAGTTCTCTTTAATGTGCTCCATTCAAATGCTTGGAAGTGTGGAGGCTAAGTTCGTAAGTGTCAAATATTAGGAATATTAAATTGGATCTTTGGGACACTTTCAATGAATTTGGCATCATAGAAATCACATTTTCATGAACTATGCATTATTTTTCTTCTTAAATTAATGCTTCTTTAGAAATCACATGTGTTTACAATAATTTATATTTCAGCATGTTGCTTGGTCAATCTGGAATATGAGATGATTGAAATGTAACCTTTTTCCATGCAGAAAGATCTTTACCCTAGATTAATTGAAGATGTTCGGCTTATGATAAATGAGCTTGAAAATGTAACTGTTCTTTGGGAGGAACTATGGCTTAGCACCCTTCAAGATCTCCATACAGGTAACCGTGGCTTTTATTGCTCATGATACTATTTAAGTCAAACTCGCTTTTTATATCTTATGATGTACTGAAATTTTGGTTGAAGGTAAATTTTATCTTACACACATTAGGCAACTTAAATGTGAGCATGGATATTATGTCTGACAAGCAGACCTCAATTCCAAGTAATACGTGGTACTCTGTTAAATGGATGCTATTTCTTTTTTACCCGGTGATGTCATTATCTATCATGTTCTCTTATTGCAATCACGAATTGTTACAAAGCTGTGCTATCATCTTTAAATTCTGAAAATTTTATGAGTTGTTACTCATACTTTTGCTTTTTGGCCTATTAGCGTGTGCAACTGCATATAGGGCTATCTGATCAGTAAAATTTTTCTTTCAGATGTTATGAGGCGCATAAATGTGTTGAAAGAGGAGGCTGCTCGGATTTCAGAGAATACCACTCTTAGCCAAAGTGAGAAGAACAAGATAAATGCTGCTAAGTATTCAGCAATGATGGCTCCCATAGTTGTGGCCTTGGAACGACGTCTAGCTTCAACTTCTCGGAAACCTGAAACACCTCATGAGGTTTGGTTCCATGAGCATTATCAGGAACAACTGAAATCGGCCATCTTTACGTTTAAAGCTCCGCCAGCATCTGCTGCAGCAATTGGAGATGTGTGGCGACCATTTGATAGTATTGCAGCGTCGTTAGCATCTTATCAGAGGAAATCTTCAATTTCTTTAGGAGAAGTTGCACCACGACTAGCTCTGTTGTCACCTTCTGATGTACCAATGCCTGGTCTTGAGAAGCAAGTTACAGTATCTGAATCTGACAGAGGTTCCACTACTACTCTGCAAGGAATCATCACAATTGCTTCTTTCTCTGAAAAGGTGTCTATCTTATCAACTAAGACTAAACCTAAAAAGCTTGCTATACTGGGCTCAGATGGTCAACAGTATACATATCTTTTGAAAGGGCGAGAAGACCTACGCCTTGATGCTAGAATCATGCAGCTTTTGCAAGCTATTAACGGTTTTCTGCACTCATCCCATGTGACTCGTAGTTATCCGCTTGGCATTCGCTATTATTCTGTGACACCAATCAGTGGTCGGGCTGGTCTAATCCAGTGGGTGGACAATGTAATAAGTATATATAGTGTATTTAAATCTTGGCAAAACCGTGTTCAGCTAGCACAGCTCTTAGCACTGAGTTCTGGAAATACAAAGAATCCAGTTCCTCCACCTGTTCCTCGGCCAAGTGACATGTTCTATGGTAAAATCATACCGGCACTCAAAGAGAAAGGGATAAGGAGAGTAATATCCCGAAGAGACTGGCCTCATGAAGTCAAGCGTAAGGTTCTTCTGGATCTTATGAAGGAGGTTCCAAGACTGCTGCTTCATCAAGAACTTTGGTGTGCTAGTGAAGGATTCAAAGCTTTCAGCTCAAAGTTAAAGAGGTACTGTTAGTATCCTGAGCTCTTTTATTATGTCATCTGTGTCTGGTTCAAATCTTAGAGTTGGTTTTTTAGTTGATATAATAAACGGAACGGGTTTTTTCTCTTCTTCTCTAGATCTTATTTCTTTATTTTGTAATATTTCTTCTACCTTATCTATTTGTGTCTTCATATAGGTTTCAATCCTCTCAGTTTGTCTTCCTATTGACTGAAGGTGTAAATTAGTATAATTATTTTGTTCTACTATGGCTTTTATATGTTGTAAGCTTATAGGTTCTTCAGGTTTGGTTATTGTCTTATAAGGATTGGCTACAGCCTGACTAAACTTTAGTGTTACTGCTGGTGGATGGGTACAATTATATCTCTTCCCATCTTCTCCAATATAAGTTCTATTAATCCTATTAGTTAGTTCTTGATTCTTTTGAACTGGTTCTACAATAGTTTTCTGAGCTGTTTCTACCACATTTATTGTTTTTATTTTAAGGTTTTCTGGTATTTCTTTATTAAGTTCTTTAGAGAAAAGTCATTCAAAGAAAGGAATGTTTTTCTCCTTTATTTCTAACTCTTTATAGTATTGTTTTAAGTTTGCTTCTACTTGTTCTTCTGAAAATTCCATGGTATACCATTCTCTTCTCTCAGCATTTTTAGGAGAATAAAATTCTCTATTTAAACCCTTTTTATCTACTTTAAACTTTGTTATCATGTTTATATAGCTTACATTTTCTACTGAGCTATAATCTTCTTCTCCAGTATAAACTGGATGTTCTACTTGATTTTTTGATGGATAAGATCCTGTACATTTAGGGTCTATACTTCTGAAACTAGATTTTCTTGAGTCTGAATTCGAGATTCTTGAACTAGTTTCTGGTTTATCTAAGATTCTGGTTGTTCTTGTAGGGGCAAATCTTATCTCTACTTCTCCATTTTCATGTTCAATTATTTGTTCTAATTCCCTATCTTCTGGTTTCATTCGTTTTTCCTCATTTTGAGTTACCCATGAATTTGGTAATTTA
>JAYMTT010001033.1:0-10620 GCA_036898025.1 Hypseocharis bilobata
CTCCAAGCACCAATCATTCAATTTA
Source organism: Hypseocharis bilobata (assembly GCA_036898025.1). Taxonomy (NCBI): domain Eukaryota; kingdom Viridiplantae; phylum Streptophyta; class Magnoliopsida; order Geraniales; family Geraniaceae; genus Hypseocharis; species Hypseocharis bilobata. The sequence continues at coordinate 26 of JAYMTT010001033.1, forward strand.
CTACTAACTAAGAAAAAAAGCTGAAGACTATACTTTCAAGAAGTCCAGCCACGGTTTTGCTTCGCCAACAAAGAAGGTTGCAAAGGATTCAAGATCACGAAAGCCTAAGCTCACTATTAAAAAGGGCAATGATAGCTATTTCTTTTGTGAATTGGAGGTAAAGGTATTTCTTGAATGGACCAAGTGTTCTCTTCTGTTTTATTTTATAAGTTCAATACGTAATATTCTTCCTTTTAACCAAAAAAAAAAAAAATACTAGAGGCAGCCCTAACCACCAGGGATTAAACTAAAGATGTTCATACATGGCATTAGCTAAGAGTCGGCTGGAGTATTTTACAATTAACTACTATTAATAATGCCAATAAACACCATAAGTAGACATCAACCCTATTTCAAATACTAATAATAACTTCCAGGCCTGCTGGCTGATGTATTCTTGCATAAGCAAGAATCTAAAACATTCGTTTATTGAAATATAACATATTGTTGAAGGACCAACTCAACTTCAATCACAATAGTTTAGCTCTTAAACTATCAGCAGCATTTAAGGTCTGCAAAGACCCAAAATCCTCTTCAGTCAGGATTTAGTAGGAAAACCAAATTGCATTTGGAATACTAATAGAAAATTCAACCCAATAAAAGAAAAAAAAAAGAAAAAGAAAAAAAGAATAAAATTCAGGTACCAAGGTCTGAGAATCCTACGGATGCAGCTAAGTCCTCACATGAAAAAGAGTGAAAAATAAAGAGACTGGACTTCACATTCTTCCCCTACTTCGCCTGAGGGTGAGATGCGATGAAGTCAACAGCAAGATTGATGGAGTTGATCTTGTCTGCTTCATTATCTGGGATCTCAAACCCAAACTCTTCTTCGAGTGCCATCACAATCTCCACGGAATCTAAGCTATCTAACCCAAGATCATTCTGGAAATGGGCATTTGGTGTAACCTGCAAAGCAAGTAGATATCAGGAAAGCTCAAAACTAAATGTAAAGGGAAATCAATCCATAATCCAATAAATCATGTTCGTTATAACATTCATGATAAATGACCACAACTTACATAGGATATAGAAGGGGAAAAAATAGAAGTATCCAAATGAATTTTAAGCCCTAGAATACCTGCTTCTTCATGTCACTTTAGTTTCATGTCAAACTTAGTGTTAAAATGTTGGGACTAAAGTATCCAAGTGACCAAACTTGCCCTCTAATAGTATCTTGTAAATTTTTAATGACAATTAGCATGAATTGGTGTCATCTTGAGTGTAAGAGATGCAAAATATGCATACAGAAAATGATACCAAACAATCAGCTCACATATCCCTACGGTTCACATATCCTAATTCGTTTGCCCAATGCTAGTAGTCAGGTATAGCCTCCATTGAACATGGCCAAACCATATAAAGAGCACAACCTTATCATCCAAACCACAAAACTATATAAACGAATAAATAAAAAAGAAAATACAACAAAAAAATACCTCTATTCTCTTGCACATATGCCTACAGTTCACATATCCTAATTCTTCCCTAGTTTGAGCATATTAAGAAAACTTTAGTAATAACTCAAGTGATATGCACGACTCAAGAAAAAACTTAAGAGCTCAACCTCATCACCAAGAAGACAAGATATAGAATAAATCAACAAGGTGGAAAATGGGAATGAGCGAAATAAATCAATAAATAAATAAAAATGCAACAAAATACCTCTATCTTTTCTTGCAAATAGATTCATTTCCGTTACACTGAAATTGTTCCAAGCTCATTTACAAATAGGATTTTCCACCCACATTTCACACCATAAAACATGACCCATATCGTCATAATCTTATCCCTTATATCTGGTGGATATAGGTAAAAGACAGAACACTTGAAAGAGCACAACAACAATGTTTATGGAGCGGGTTAACACCTTAAGCAGCTAGAAGCACCTCAAATTTGTGAATGATATGAAATACACTCCAAAGATAATCAACAAGAGAAAAAAAAATCCTTTTCCAGTTTCATTTCCAAAAAAAGAAAAAGAAAGTCTCCCAACATCTCAAAGAAATAACGAATAAAAAACAGCAAAATATATTTGATAAGGTCTCATATCCTTTTGTACCATTCATCTTAAAACAAAGACAGAAATGAATGCACAGAATCTTCTTCTACAATATTTTACATGCATGCTTTAGAGAAAATTAATTTCCAGGTTCAAATACCAAATCTTATACTTTGGAAAGGATGCAAACAGAGCTAAACTTTGCATATATAATCATTTTTCACTCTGAAAAGCAAAGCATATGTGCAAGAAACGATAGAATCTCAATATTCTCCACACTACCACTGGCTTAGTAGGCAAAACCCTGTGCAAAAAAGCAAAACAACCTAAAACATAAATCCCAAAACGGCAAAACCTCAGTCTCCTTTCGTTTCTTTTACTATCTACCAAGTTAAGCAACAATAAAATATATAAAACCCAAATACCCAAACATAACAATGATCCTATTTACTCATTTTCCACCATTTTTCATTCAAATTCCATCAGTTACTCAGCATCAGAAAATAATTCACAATAAGAACCCAATATCCAAACACAAGTACAATCTAATTTACTCATTTTCCTCCATTTCTCATTCAAATCTCATCAACAGTTCACAAATAAGAGCAATAATATCCACACGAAAACCTAGAATCGAGAAAATTAGTAAAAACTTGGGGAAAATCAAAATACAATACCTTGGATGGATCAATCTTCTGGAAGTTTTTGACGACGGTGATGACCCGATCTGTGACGTCGGATTTGTCGAGGAAAGAGCCCCTAACCTCCTCGGAGAAATGGCGTCGGATCACATTGGCCAAGGAGGCAGTGAAAGGGATGTTGCGGCTAGGGTTTCGGGGTAAGGCGGTTACTTGCACTCTCAGGTGTTTCAGCAAAGCCGCTCTCGCCGCCATTTGCTCTGCTGCTTTGAGAACCTTCTCGTGCTCTGCTGGTCTGTTGTGTGTGCGCGCGACTGTGAACGAAGTGAGCGAAATGAGAGCTGAGCGAGTAAATTACTGTAAAATAAATATCCCTCTCTCTCTTTCTCTCTCTCTCTCTCTTTCATACGGCGTCGTTAGAAAATTTTTAAAGCAAAAATATAAGTACAAAATTGTTACTCTACATAATTTTGCATTTTCCTTTCCTTTTACTAATAAATAAATAAATCAGTCTCTTATTTTCTCAATAGATCTAAACTGAGAAATGTTTGGTAAAAAATTCTACGAGAAAATCATATAAGAACTTGGCATAATCAGATTTTTTGCAGTATCTCATAAATAGTGTTGGGTCAAACTTGAGAACTCTGATTTTGAAAATTAAGTCAAACAACTAATCCGCCATTATTTTTTTTTAAACGCAAAGCCTGATTAAATTTATCAAAACCAAAAGCAAAACTTCCCAATTTGCAATTTGATACAAGTGAAAAGCCAGAAATTAAGTACTTTGTTTTTAAATTATAAGGGAAAATAAATACTACAAGTAACATATGTTATTTTCTTCTGAAAATAAATGGGTTAACCCGAGCGAGCAAAATAAGATCTTGATCTATACAAGTCCTCCAAAATTAAACTCTTGATGATCTTGAGAAATACACTTCAATTAGCTCTTCAGAAATTTCAATTTTCAATTGTGCTTGTACAAATGTAGAATGCACCTAATGCAGTCTTGTGCGTCATATCATATGGATTATATTTCTGGAAGATAATACGATTATGGCTTTGTACTGAGCCTCCAAGGGCCTATGTAAAATCATAGTTGCATGACCTGATTTTGATAATCATTTCAAATTCTTTATTTGCACATTTCTGGGATTTTGTTAGTAAAAATTTGGCTTTTGCACCTTCGTGAGTATTACTGAAAAGTTCAAAAACGAAAGAAAGAAAGATACAAAACTATGATCTCAAGAAACAACACTAATCAGAGAACCACATGAATCATAGGATACAACAAGATAGACTCCCCTTCTCTAAACGAGGTATAACTATAAGCTATTGGGACCAATCGCCCAAAAGCTGCTGGGTCCTTATTTTAGAGAATGAAGCAGCCCTAACTCTAGCATCGAACTCAACATCAGGCTAGCAGCATCTGTGATCCTCATTGCCATGGGAAGGTTTGACTCTCTTTTTTTCCAACAGAATAAGACCATGGCTGCAAAAGTCAACCTTCTAATCAATGTTGACAGACATTTAGCTCTCGTGTTATTAATAGTCCCGACTATTCTTTTATTTAACATTGCTTTAAAATCAAACCTCGTATTCATGCTGCCTTCTTATTCCCAAATAGTAAGCTCAATGAGTAAGTGCTGCCCTTATTTGCAGCAGCTTCTACTCGCCTTTCGCCAACCTGCACGTTATTGACATCAAAAGACAATAAACATGAATTAATAAAGATTAATCTTTTGTGAAACTCGAATTGAAAGTATGACACTTAGATTAACACATATCTCCCTAAACATATGAAATGTCGATTGTATTTGAGGGCATGGAGAATACCTTGTCCATGAGCCAATAGCCAATAGTTGGCATATACTGCACCAAATACATAACAGCTAGCACAGGCTGCAGGATATTTGAAAAATATTAACGTTTTCACATGACAACAGTATCCCAAAAAGAAAGAACAGGACATTGAGCATATTCTTATAAAATGAAAAGTTTTACATGCTCATCTGCGCGAATTGTAACAAGAATATGGACAAGAACCTAAAGAAATGATATCAGCATCCACTCGGACCATTCCTGTGGTTTCCCGTAAAATAACCTTTTAAGCTTTTTAAGAACGTAAGCATGTCTCTCCTATTAAGTTTCAAAAGAGAAATGATAAGCCCATGAAGAAAATGGACACTTTAAGCATACCTTCAAAAGCCTATTGTTGTTGAAATTCTTAATAGTTCCATAATGAATCAATAGAATGAATGATGTGAATTCAGATCCTATTTTTTTTTCACCAACAACAGTAAATCAAACTATAATGCCCAAGCTATTCAATCCCAAATCTGTTTGGAGTGTGATAGTCTGGTACATAAGACCAACCTAATGTTTGATATATTGATAACAAAAGGTGCAAATCCTGATAATTACAAACGTCTCTTACGAGTTACAAAGGGAATTAGGCTTTCCTGATCCTTTAGAGACATCCACAACCAATTTGCAGTTGCAATTTTATTTATGAAAGCATAGTACCTTAGCCGAGACTACAGCAGCTTCGTGGAGCACAAAATTTAATGAGATCTATCAGTAAACAAGTTTGCCAGACCGTACAATTATGCTGGATGAGCTTCTTAGGTCTAAAATATTTGTCTAGACGGGGAAACCAAGACCTACATTTACCACAATATTAAGATGTATTGTAGGAAACTGGTTTATAATGGGCTTCCAATTATTAGGTAAGGCTAGATGAATTTTGATGAAAATCTCCACATATCTTAATTATAATTCCTCTGTCGCAGAAAAATCTCTCCTTTTCATCTCTATCCATTCCAAGAGTTTCGTCTATGGAAGAAAGGCTTTTACAGCAAAGTCTTTGTGGGACAGAAAGCATTATTAAGATTTTTGATTTATCATCAACTCAATTTTACCTGATCTTTCAGAACTTGACAACACTGTTTCCTAATGATTGAAGTATTATATGAAATGTTGCATATGGCTACCTTGAGCTTATAAAGTGATAGAAAGAAACCCTCTCAGGTTACAGTCAAGTTTAATCTTGGAGTTGACTAAGTAAATCTAAATATTACTTTTAGGGTCTGAACAATTAATCATCCTAGTGTTCCCATCCTTTTGTCCAGGGACAAGCCGGTTTTTGCCTCCCCGTAAAAGATTCTATATCTCAAAAATGACAAATAAGGTGCTAGAAGGCCTTGGGTCAATGTATTCACCATTACTGAAATCTAAGATCATGTTGATGCTAGGAAATGCACATCTTCTATTGCAGAAAAAAGTCATCAGTATCAGCTCATTGGCTATATCCTTGTCAAAAATTTCGTAAAAAGAGACCCATTATGGAAAATGGATCTAAAGTAAGTTGAGTAGCTAATAGAAACATATATCCAGTACCTGGTATGATATCCAAGCCTCCTTTAGACCATGGGTAGCAGCAATTATTGTCAACTCTGCACACCTTTCTGATGAGACGCGTTTCTGCCAGAAAGAAAGAACATGAACAACCATAATTTAAGGGAAACAAAAAATGAAAAAGAAATGTAAACAACCAAAAAAATTTGAAACCACTCTGGTTTGACCTCACCTATCTTTTCCTTTTAGCTTAACTTGAACCCAGAAAATCATGTACAGACGAATATTTCATAAACAAATAAACTCATATATACGCAATTAATTGATATATATACTTTTTAGATAAAAGTAGAAATTATATTAATAAGATAGAAAGGAAGTACATAGAAGAGGACAAGATGTCATCACAAAAAAAGAAAGCAAAGAAAGATTATGTTAAAACAGCCATCCAATCCCTTTGAATATCTACTAAACGTATGTCCCTAAATAGACCCGAAGCAATAGCCCAAAGAGATGCAAGGAAGACGAACCTATCCCAGAAAAGATTGACATTAGCAAACAAGTCGTGAAAAATTCTATTATTTCTTTCTTGCTAGAGAACCCACAAGATTGCAAAGAAGGCACATTGCCATAAAACCTTCCCCCTTTTTTCTACAACCAAATTGATATACATAGACTCACTGTATTTAAATTTTTATATGTTTAATGGACATATATTTAAAAAATAAATCAAGTGAAAAAGGACTTGCCTCAGAAAAACCTTTCTTCCCTGAGGTTGTTGCTCCAGAACCATTTGATGTTTCTATAGGCCCAGGACAAACAACAGTTACCTTTATTCCTTTCTGATAAAACTGTGGTTGTCAAGATTAACAAACATAATCAGAAAGAAAAGTAAAACTGTAAAAGGTAAAAAGAAGAAAAAACTCATCTAACTGACAATAACATACACAGTCAAACAATAGAACTTTATCATGAAACTATTTTAGAGAAAATCATTCTAGAGTTCAATCCTCATCCGATATGTTCTAGTCCATCATCCCAAACCCCCACTCTCTTCCCCTGCACTTCTTTAACAGCAAATACTAGCCAACATTTTGGCACTAATATTGCGTACAGCTTGAGCAAAATTAGGAATCTTCCTAATCAGCGAAGTAAGGAAAGCTTTGCCAATGTGAAAATCAAGGAATTAACATCCTATCTCCAACTTCGAAAAATCCAACTGCTGTTTGTTTCTGTTAGGCGATAAGGCCACTATAATGAATTTTCAATTGCTGACACTATCTCTAGTAGCCACAACAAGGGACAACTGGACAAGTAGTCAGAATGCTATTGATTCATGTCTATAATAATGCTCTGCATGTAAAGAAGTGTTTCCTTTGGAGACTATTGATAAGATAACTCATTTTGAAAGCCTATTATCTACTATAGAACAATTTAAAAATAAGAGAAGTCAATAAATTTATATAAAACCAGGCTGGCACCTTATGTTGCATAAATGCTTAAATTTTTATAACATAAAATCATAGATCATCATCGATAGGTCAAGTAAGTTGAATATGCTCGAATTCCCACTAATATTTTCTAACCAAATGCACCTGCTTATCGCACAATAATTACAGAATGGACTGAATGGCAGATAACTGGTTGTCATTCTCTCTTAATTATTGGCAACTATTCATGTATTTAATTTGTAATTAAAAAATGGTAACAGTATAACTAGGAGACAATTCACAAATCCAAATTTGATTCTGTCAAGCAAAGCTATCACATACCTCATAGCGCAAGGTATGGAAGTATCCATTTAGAGCATATTTAGAAGCGGAATATACAATCTGACCTGGTGCAGGTGTCTTTCCTGCAGCACTGCTCATCTGAATATAACACAATTGACAGGAAGGGGGAAGAAAAGGAAGAGAAATAGAATTAGGGAAATCACATCCATCAGTCAGCAGACAAAATGATAAAAAACCTAATGGGCAGGGTGAATCCTAAGTCGTGATTAGAAAGGAAAAAAAGGAAAACAGTTTAGTAAGTTTAAGGGCAATAAATTCATTAATTTTTAAGATGATAAGAATTATCGCATTCGTAACTTTCATGTCAAAGTTCACACATATGGTGACTAACAATAGATCGTTCAAGCCAGGCTCACAAGATCTATCTGATCCATCTTTTACACATGATGCAACGAGTGGCTCAAAGAGCAATATAGTACTCATATTGATAAATTAGCATAGCCACTTACCACAACAAAATGACCGCTTCCCCGCCTCAGCATGAAGGGCATTAGTAGACGTGTGAGCGATATTGTCCCGAAAACATTCACATCGAATGTAGCCTGTTTACAGGACAGAGAAGTAGTGTGACCATTTTTCAAATAAATAGCTAAAAGATTTAAGATAATATAATTTCATTATGCATTCGCAATAAACATTGATGGAGTAACTCCACTTGCAACCCTAAACAGAAAAATTAATTAATTGATACCTTAAGACTCTCCTCAGTTACATCCAGAGCTGATGTTTTCTGCCAGAAAATAAAGTATAAAAACATTAAGAAAATAAAATCAAAACAAATTCATTGGTCAAACAAAGTAGTTATCTAGTTACAGTGCATGTCTCTTTCTTGTAAACTATCCACAAGGACATGGCATTTTGTGGAGTAGGGGTTACTATAGAAAGTTGGGCAACTGAAGCTCAAGAAAATGTCAATAGCCTTTTAATCTGTCTTCCACAACCAACTTGCTTAAAATAACAAACTATTTGACCTTGCATGCTTAGGTTAAGGATACTTATGAACCGAAAAATTATTATAAGAATAATAGAACCTCCCTTTGTACCAACATCCCAGAAACAGAAGTAATGAATCGCCCAGCCATATGATCCCAAAAGATCTTCTTTTGCTCTTAGAAAATGCGAATTAGTTATAATGAAATTGAATTAGTGCACAATGCTATAGTAAATTGAAATATAAAATCATGTTTTCAAAGCTCATCCAGATGAACTTTTGCCCCATTTTATAAGCACCTATGATAGTTTCACGGAATTTTAAGATGAAATATATATATAATTATATAATACTAGTCATGTTATATTCTCCAATATACAAGACCTTAAAGGCGGCATGGAGCTACCATAATCAGCTAACAAGGAGCTCATTATTTCTACTTCATGACTATGTGCTCTCCTTGTCTCTCCTTGCATACTACACATAGGGCAATTATTAATTAACAGACATGTTACCTCTGTGCATTTCTATCTGATAGTGCATGTGACTAACTTCTTTTTTGAAAACAGGAATTGCTTACTTACGGGGCGCTCAAAAGCTGCATTATGGATCATATAATCAACACTAGCTCCACCGAAAAAGGATTCTGCCCTCTCCACTGCTGCCCTGAGAATTTCTTCATTAGATGTCAAATCCAAAGGCAAAATTTTCACTCCATCCGATGCATGTTTACCTGCAAGCATGGCATCCATGTAACAGGAAATAGGAGTGAAATACTTAATAATATCAGAGGGCTTATAATCATTCTCGATTAATAGATATACCAGTAAGTTTCTTCTTGACTCGCTCTAATTCAACTTCGTTTCGTGCAGATAAAATAAGCTTAGCGCCTAAACTTGCCAATTGTTTAGCAAGAACCTCCCCTTCAAGTCCACCAATAGAAGAAAAATGAGATATTTTACACTTATGTGAGGTATAACCTAGGACAGCCTAAAAATGAACAATGATGTCACAGTTAGGGTTTTTCTGAATTAATTAAAAATCATGTAAAGTAGTAGTCAGTTTCTATTGCTTCATGATGTAGCTGAGCGGTCTAAAATAGAACAACCAATGGTTCAGACTTCAGAACAGGGTCTAAATCGCATCAAGATTACACCAATTACACCATCCTGACTTTTATAACATTATAATTATATTGTTAAGGTACACTTGCTGAAATCAGTGCCTTTAACCAGTACATTAAATATAATGCATTTGCTTTTCAAATTTGAAAATCAAGCTAAAATAAATAGTTAACCCCATTGCAGCTGCATAGGACCTACCAGACCCTAGTTCAGATTCAATTCCTTGGAATTTCCAACAATGTTTCAGCTGGCACTTTTTACACTAATATGACCAGAGACTGATTCTTGAAACGTCTATTCTATTTTGCAACACACAATGCACTCTTATGTCTACTTAAATTTTAACATGGACAATATGGTTTTCTTGGATCCAAATCCAATGATGATTGCACTTCAGCTTTTAATATATCAGCACCAAAATGACAATGTCTTATTGCTGCACTATCATTTCAAACGTTTGTCTCTTTATTTTCAAAGCAAGGTTTACCATGTGCCGTCTGAATTAGAGGAGATGGAATCATTTGGCCAGCATGGCAGATGTCAGTACATTTATCTTGCTGCCCTAAGGAACTCGATAATTGCTATAGATACTATGATTATATATTATAACTAAGAAAGCAAGCTTACATTAGACACGTCAAACTATACACTCAACAATTATTACTGTGGTCTGTAGTCAAAGAACACCACGCCTGAGCAGTGGCCGAGAAGAAGAGG
>JAYMTT010001034.1:0-10616 GCA_036898025.1 Hypseocharis bilobata
CAGCTCACCTAATAGGAACTCTCTCACTGTCATACCACACCCTGAATGTTGTTGCAATTCCAAAGATGCCTACACCAGTGAGTGGAACAAGCATGGAGCTTTGACTCCTGAATGAAAACAACGTCAATATTATGCTTGAGGATCCAGCTGGTAAGCTTCTTCCGCTTAAAAAATCTCCCAACACTCTTGATATTTCATGAAACTATCTTCATTGATAAAGATGAGAGGACACCCAGATTGAAAGAGAAAGCTCAAGAGGCTTCCTCTTCGGACCCCGATATCTCTTCTTCCGCTGACTTAGGGAGGACTTTAGTGGAGGATTCCCAGAGACGGCGATCGTCTTCTTCCATTTGTGCAACTTTGTTGATGAGATTATCTTTATCCATGAGGAATTTGATTCCGGGATCGTCTACACAGTCAATGACTAGGCGAGCTTTAGAGATGAAAACATCTTATTGTGATTCAGAACTGGCGCGTGGCTGAGGAAGAGTGAGATCGTCAATCACTGATTTCCTGGGTCTACCTCTTTTCCTCTTAGGCCCAACAACCACTGATTTGGGATTAAGAGCCTTCTTGAAAGCCTTTTTATTTTTCTTGTTCTTACTCCTACTGGGCCTCCATTTGGTTAAGGCTTCCTCGAGAATGGACTCGGCCTGAAGATCTAAAAGATCCCGAGTCTCAACAACAACTGATCCAACATCGTCAGAGTTGATCTGAATCTCATCAGACTTACATGGGAGAAGACCCACATTGGAATTATTCGATGCCCAATCAACATTGATATCCACGAGATCCTCAATTAGTGAAGTACGAGAAACGATAGCTGTGTTATTCTTGAAAAGGACCAAGGCGCCTCTATCTGTGTGTGACACAATTGGAGAGTCGCCGGCAATTATTGCTTGTGGATATGGAAGGACTGAGGAGTTAATGTTCAAGGTTGGGGAATGAGTCACGAGCTTATCACATGACGTGGGAGAGCCGCCGGCGTGATCGCTGCAATCGTGATCATCGACAGAATCGGAGTCAGATGAGACGAGGTTCCTACTAGTAGTACTCAAACATGAGTCGCGATCAGAGCTCCAAGCCGGTGTTAGGAAAAGAAGCAAATTGAAAAGATTGACATCAACTTTGACAGAGACCTTATTGGGAATTATAGCGAACCTTTTGACAGAGATAAGGCAGCGGGCACAGTCCAATCTCCTCCGATCTCTCATGGAAGCATCAATGCCCATATATTTACCCCACCGATCTACCAGTTCCATGAAAAATCTAGGCGTCCAAGCATTAAGGGTTTCAACAAGAACCCGACTGTTGCTTTCTCTTGTCTGTTTTTTATACATAACTGTGGTCCAGCCCTCCTCGTCATCGTGCGGTTCTTTATGAGTGTTGGCCTGAGCCTTGGGTAGGATGGAGGATCTTCCTTCTTCAAGAGCCGCGTTGACCCATGCCGCTCTCCATTCTTACACCCTACGCTCCTGCATCAGCCGTCTAGTTTGCTGCACCTCATCACAACTCCGACCATCATGCCTTCTGGAAGACAATTCTGTTTTTCCATTCCTATCATCGGTCCTTCTGTAGCTGGGGTTGCAGTTCCGGTCGTCTGCACTTTTTCAGCCACCAGCGCTTCTATGAGCGTCTTTTCCTCTGCCAGTCTCCATTGGGTCCAATCATTTAGTTAGGACACAATCTTTTTCACCCATAAAAATTTTAGGTACTACTAACCTGAGACTTATGACAATTTGAAAATTCAAAGGATCAAATCAACCTTTAATTTTGGTCATGAAACCCTGAAACACTATAAGTTCAATCTTAGACTTTATTAGATTGAGTTTGAGTCAAAATGGACTTGCAACTACTCAACATGTGACTTAGCAATACTTTTTAACCGACTGAAAGCACATTTGACGGGTCAAAAATAAGTTCAACCTGTTATAATGTGATCAACATTACATTTGAGTTCAATTTCAACTAGTAGAAAAAAATTGATTCGGTTAAAATATGGTAAGCATGCCATTTGACTTCAATTTGAACCGGTCGAAAAAAATTTGACCGGTTAAAGTGTGGCCAACTTGAGGTCGTTTACAAGTTTATAAATTATAACAAAATTGTATGTTACATATTTTTCTAACAACTCCTAACAAAACATGTAAAAGGCGTAACCAAACATCTAAGTCACAACAAAATACATAAATTTGTAAAAAAATCTGTAACTTGTAACAAAGTCTGTAAACTCGTAACAAAATGTGTAAACTTGTAACAAAATATGTAAATTGTAACTAAATCAGTAACTTGTAACAAAATATGTAAAGTCGTAACAAGATGTGTAAACTTGTAACAAAATTTATAAATTGTAACTAAATTAGTAACTTGTAACAAAATATGTAAATTCGTAACAAAATATGTAAATTCGTAACAAAATATGTAAACTTGTAACAAAATCTGTAAATTGTAACTAAATCAGTAACTTGTAACGAAATCTGTAAATCGTAACAAAATACGTAAACTTGTAACAAAATATGTAAATTGTAACTAAATCTGTAATTTGTAACAAAATCTGTAAACTCGTAACAAAATTTTTAAATTGTAACTAAATCAATAACTTGTAACAAAATGTAAACTTGTAACAAAATATGTAGGCTCGTAACAAAATATGTAGGCTCGTAACAAAATATGTAAACTCGTAACAAAATATGTAAATTGTAGCTAAATCGGTAACTTATAACAAAATATGTAAATTTGTAATAGAATATGTAAACTTGTAATAATATTTGTAAATTGTAACTAAATCAGTAACACGTAACAAAATATGTAGACTCGTAACAAAATATGTAAACTCGTAACAAAATTCGTAAATTGTAACTAAATCAGTAACTTGTAACAAAATATGTAAACTTGTAACAAAATTTGTAAATTGTAACTAAATCAGTAACTTGTATTAAAATATGTAAAATCGTAACAAAATATGTATACTTGTAATAAAATTTGTAAATTGTAACTAAATCAGTAACATGTAACAAAATATGTAGACTCGTAACAAAATATGTAAATTGTACCTAAATCAGTAACTTGTAACAAAATATGTAAAATTGTAACAAAATTTGTAAATTATAACTGAATCAGTAACATGTAACAAAATATGTAAACTCGTAACATTATATGTAATCTAGTAACAAAATTTGTAAATTGTATCTAAATCAGTAATTTGTAACAAAATATGAATTCGTAACAAAATGTGAACTTCGCAAAATATGTAAACTCGTAAAAAAATATGTAAAACTTGTAACAAAATTAGTAACACGTAACAAAATATGTAAACTCGTAACAAAATATGTAAATTTGTAATAAAATTTGTATATTGTAAGTAAATCAGTAATTTGTAACAAAATATGTAAATGTGTTAACAAAATCTGTAATAGTTATGAAAAAACCTGTAATGACTTGGCAGGTTTCCTCTTCACTTGCCACCTTTTGAGGTGGCGCATTTCTATTGGACATTTTCTTGTCCGCATTTTATGTCCGTAGTCTAGAATTCACCCGGTTTAGCCAGGACTATGGCTTTGCCACTGTTCATATATGTACTAGTATGAAATTCGTGCATTGAGCGTTTTTAATGTATTATTTAACTTTGGGTTAAATTAAAAAAATATCGCCTTGGGCTTTAGTTTTGACCCTCGAACACCACCTTTAGTATCAGAACAGAATAGTACTATAATTTCATAAAATTTTCTTTTGAGAGGACACAATTCATAATAGAAGACCCAAGAATCATTCGAAGATATCATTTCCATAATCCATTGTATCACAAAAATGGAACAATCAAATTATAAATGAATGCAATCATTTGGGCACCTCGACACTAATTATTCAAAGATATCATTACCATATCATTTTCATTAATCAATTATATTTGTTCATTTCCAAAAAACAAGAATCCAAACGTTTGGGCACCTCGACACTAAGGAAATGAACGCAAGAATTATTCAAAGATATCATTTCCATAAATCAATTATATTTGTTAATTTTCAAGCAACCAGAATCCAACGCAAAGGAAATGACCAAGGTCCACAAACTTCATTCGTCTCACTTAATAATAGGGATGGGAGAGTACAAGGTAGGATAGGATAATTGAATTGTCCGCTATCTTACCCTCTTGGGATGCATGTAGTAATTTTACTATTCTTACCGTATCTGTCTACTATTACTAACCTATACCATAGCCATAGGGTAGCCTGTCAATTTTTCTTCTAACAAGATATCAATATTGTTTTTCTTCTCAATCACTCGAATAATAAGTAAAACAAATTAACTAAGAAACATAGTAATTGATAATGAAGTACAGCGCAATAAACATTATATAGTAATAGTATTTTTTTTATGAAATAAAATACTTCAATTGAAGAACAGTATGAACACTAAAAAATGAGAACCAAATACCAAACATTATCACGTATCTAAATCAACAAATAACATTTCTCCCCATGTTTCCCATATTCAAGTCACAAACTACCATGTTCAAGATAAGAACCCTAATCCAAAGACGACAAAAATACCTCTCCTAAAATAGTTAAGAATCACCAGTATAACTATCACAGTCACCCAAATACAGAAAAAGTTAATGGTGATAGAATGGTTATATGTTGTTTTTGAGATTCAATCAATTTTGGTTGTCATATTAATAATTTCTCATAAGTGGTACCAGAGGCCACTGGTAGTACCCGAACTGTTGCTCACCCCTACTTGATATTAGGAGTGAAAATTAAAGTCAATACTATTTTAGCCACAAACTTCAATAATTCCTTTTCAAAAACAATTTCAATGGATATCATATCATCAGTGTAATATTTGCTTACAATTGAACCGTTAGATTATTAATCAATTTCTGGGCAGCAAAATTATAAAAGATAGCGACACCTGATGATGAGATCGATCCTAAATGTGCGACGTAAGTATTAGTTACAGTTGATAAATGAAACTTCTACACTACAACCATTGCTAAAATATTTTGAAAGGAAAATTGTCGGCAAGTCCCTCAAAATTTTCTAGACTTACCAAGAAAAAGAGTTAACTACCTTCATGTCAGGGTAATATTCTCTTTAATAAAAGGGTTTTACTTGTGGTAGATGTATATAATGCTGAAGATAAAGAAACCCGCCATCTGCAATCATTAGAAGAAGAAAAAATATATTCAGGGCACAATTATTATACAAACACTCTGTGTGTGTGTGTGTGAGAGAGAGAGAGAGAGAGAGAGAGAGAGTACCGTAGTAAATGAAGCTCCATAATAGGGAAAAGCAGCTGTTATAAATCTCTCATATTCATTATGTCTGAAGGGCCTTACTGGAATCTGCAATTTAGAGGGGGAATAAGGAAGTCATAAAGCAAGAATTTTATGTGAGTTTTAAATACCAGACAACAACACAAATAACCTCGATGAAACAATAATTTGCATATTTTTATTAGCAAAGCATATCATAGAGATTATTTATTATTTTCTTGCTAACATCAGTGCAGTGGCAGATACATAGATCTGTAGAATGCCCCCAGTGCCTATTTCTCAAAGTTGTTTTCCTAAATGAATCAACCTAAAACATACCATCCCACTGACAGAATATTCCAAATCTCATCTCTTTTAGGCAGCTTTTGGATATGTGTTTGAGAATGGGAATCGGAATGGGAATGAGAATGAGAAATCATGGTTTAAATGAGAGTCAATAAATGAAGAACACTCAAATTTGTGCTTAGATTAGGAAGGATATACTCTCCTCCTTCTCCTCACTCCATTCTCATTCCCATTCCCTCCATTCCCTTATTGGAGAAGAGGAATGAGATTCTCATTCCCATTCCCACACTCTTCAAATTATATGTACATATATCCTTAAAACAAAGATCATTCAAAGCACAATTTCTTATTCCCATTCCCATTCCCAAGCAAATTAATCCAAATTGAGCCTTAGGGTTTAAGGAGCACATCAAACTGTCCTATCTTTCTCACTCAGTTTCTACTATCCATAACATCATTAGCATAAGTTGTTCGATAGATATGACCGTTATAATTTTGAAGTAAACACTCTGAACTTACATCAACGACACAACCATCATATTTGCAAATCTTGAGTTCCACTTTTGCTTAACTAGGCACAAAAAGGGGGACTCTAGATGACAAATTACCTGTTTGGCAAGAGATAAACCAGTGTAGCCAAGCTTGTCATATTCAACTTTAAATTGGAAAACCCCATAAACATCTGGCACCTTAAATGATGTCTGATACAGACCCTGAAAGATCAAGTACATGTATGAAGAGAGATATCCACAACTACATTTGCAAGATTAGTGTGTGATGCCTTAGGATGAAAAGTACCTTCTGGTCAGTTGATAGGGTTTTCAATACATAAGGGCTCATCATATAGAATTGCACTTGAACATCATTGGCCACATACGGTTCCCAGCTCTTTCCAGACCACTCATATATCTCAAATGAGTAGTGCTGCAATCAAATATGATTAAAATGAAATCCCATCCACTATTTTTGCTCTTTTACCTATTTAGCGATTGATTTCTGGCTGAAGAAATGAGCAAGATATTACCAGGTCATCTTTAATCCTATATATCGCAGGTTCATCTGTTTCGCCAACTTTGTGGTGCCTCACATTGATAGCCTGGAGAAGAAGATGAGTAAATTTGAAACAGACGAGAAAGCAACCAAAACAAAAAGGTCAAATATGAGCTAAAATGCATTTGACACATTTGTGCTATGACATCTTTAGCTTCCTTTATCGACCCTAGAACTTTGTGGTGCCTAACATTGACAGCCTGGAGAAGGAGACAAGTAAACATGCAATAGACGAGAAAGGAACAAATATATATTAAGACGAATATGAGGTAAAAATGCATCTGACATTTGTGCTACGGCATCTATAGCTTCCTTTCTTGATCCTACAACCTCTCCTTTACTCTGTCAGGATAGGCACATGAATTATGCAGTCCAGACCAAATAAAGACGCCTTACCTTTAGATGGCCCCTTTCGTGGAAGATCCATTTGCTAAGCTCAGTCACAAACTGTTCATTACCAGATTTCTCAAATCTGTCATCACAAGGTTACATTTTCCATTAGTTTCTTTCTTGCATTGAACATAATACTACAGTATTTGATAGTATCCAGGAGCAGACATAATTGATGCACGAAAGAGAAATGCTTATTTATGAATGAGAAATCATACATTCACGTGAATGCTCTGCAATCAGATGAACAACTAATAATTCTAAATTAAGGAACATGAAAACGTAATTATTTAACCTGATCAAATGAACACGGTTTCTAATTGAACTTTCACTAGAAATTGTTACAGCAAGGATTCAAAATCATGTTAAGTTGTTAACACATTTTTTTGTACCATTAGCTACAAGCCATGTCTCCCTACTCGAATTATTCTGATAATAGGTCCCATGTACATGATACTTGGACACTGACGCTTCATTTGGTTTGCTGTAATGGAATAAAGTTGTAATGAAATAAAATTAGGAATGGAATGGAATAGCTGCTAGAATGGAATGATCATTCCATTCAAGTATTTGGTTGGTATACAGAATGGGCATGAGAATGTAATTATCATTCTATTACCATATTTGGTTCATCAATGGAATGTAATTAAATTTAAACTATATTTCCAAAAATATCATTCTATTAATTAATAATCATTAATTACATGGTGGAATGTAATGACCATTCCTTAGGTCAGAGGTTGTAATGCTTATTCAAGGAAAATGCTAGAATGAGATTACAATGGAACGCTCATTTCATCCATTTTATTTACAACCAAATATGGGAAATGGAATGAGGCTTAGAATCGTGATTCCATTCCAACCTCATTCCTTCCAACCAAACAAAGCGTGAGTATCTTCGTAACAAGGAGTGGATGTACTTAAAGTACACACACTCAACTACTAATGGTATGCCATTCTTAATGTCTTGATAGAAATGTGCATGTAAGTGGGTACGAATGCTTCTATGTGTTTGTGATCCTTGTCAACAATTATTGGTGTGTCATTATCAATGTCCTGAACTATATACACATGTAGGTGAGTATGTATGCATCTGTGTTTGTCTGTACATGTACGTGTCTAGTTCCACTGACAATTATACGTGCATATGCACAATAAGGGGTAAAGGATTGAGTTAGTTAGACATGAATATTAATACAATGTGAAATATGGGATAAATTAAATAATAAATATAAGAAACCCTTTAAACTGGAAATGAACCTGCATGGTTGCAATATAAATACATATAAGAGCTTCACTCACTTAATTGAGCTCCCTGCCTTCTCCACACCTGATCTGATCAATCTGAATAAGAGAAAGAAGTTTCATTAATATAAACATGTGAACAGAAAACTCTCGGGTAACTAAATTCCTCCATGTAATCACATACTTGTTGCTAAACATGTCTAAAGAGCCTGAAATCATAATACGAGCATTGTTTCTGGCCTGCACCAGAGAATATAAGTTCGTCATATCTTAAACAAAAGTTTCCATTAATCTACTCAAATGTAAGTAACAAAAAACGGCATCAATTCCATGCTGAACAAAGAAAAACACAAACAGTGTAGTTGGTGCAACGAAATGATTGCTATAAATGCAAACACAGCATGAATCATTTAGTTTTATATAGTTAACAGAAAGTGTTCCCAACTGAAAATGCAGACCCTGCACGGATCAGCCTCACTTCAGTAAATCAAATAACCAGAAAGTGCATTAGATACAAGGACTAATAAATAACATTGCCATGATGAGAGAACTGTTGGCTAGAAACTGGCTAGAATGCCAAGCTATTTGAGTCTTTGACCGTATCATCCACTACATTAGTCTGCTAAAGCAAGCACGTATACAAGAAAATTGAAGCTAATATCTACGAAATGAACCTGTCCCCTGCAGCTATCATTAGATTTGCTAAAACATCAATTTGTATGTTACTCTAGTTCAGAAGTCATGCAGACAATAGAAAGCAATAGATAGTTATCATATCTAGCCCACTTCAAACTCTGAGATGCCTCCTGATCAAGATCAAGTGAAGAGAAAGAATCCACTCAACATTTTGTCATAGAAACTAGCAAACAAGTCATGATGTTCTGAAAATTCTTAAACTGTGACGATGCTTTTTCACTTTCCACTGACTAAATAGAAGAAACCTGTTTCATGACTCATTGGTTACAAAATGGCAAAGCCATGACACATTTCAATCCTGGTGTGTGTCCTCTATCAAACCTAGGAGTCTTTCTACCAAGACGACCCGGGACAGTAAAATAATAATTGGCCAAAATAGATGAGACAGTCATCCATGAAAGGTATCCGCATTTTGTTTCAGACAATACCATATAGTGCAACATTATGTGTATATTAAGTGACTAACAGAAAGGGGAATGCAGATTACATCCATATTATAAGAGAACCAGGTAAAAACTATTTTGTTCATATGATAAAATGCTAAAGTGATAATGTCAGGATAAGCAGAGAAGACGTATTTATTATGAACTCAAAATTCTGTTTTAGATCAATTTTTCTGTATAGAAACTTGAAGAATAAAAAATGATTTCAATAACTACTGTGATGGAGCAAAATAGGAAAGACTAAACCAAACTCAATTAGCAGACAGAGAAAACTTACCTGCACAACTGAAACTAACGAGATAGCAGATCCAGTGAGTAATGGAGGGGCTGATAGTTTGGAGTTTGGTTTTGCAGAATATGCTGAAGGAGAAGCTGATAGGACCTTCATAACCTACAAATTGTTTAGCAGGCCATTATGTTCAAAATCCATCGTAACAAAAGGATATAAAAACATCGAAGCTTGATTTGCACGTCCATTTAAAAGAGGCATGATTAGGCTAACATGTAACAGAAGGTAAATAGCATTCAAATCAAACCTTACCAGGCTATTTGCAGCATTTAATGTATGTGCAATCCCACTAAAAAGAACAGGGGCCTGTTTTATGGATATAAGCAACCAATTCAGAACGCTAAACATTGAATTCACGAGTAAAAATAAACATTTCTAGTTGGCATTGTGCCATTTCCAAATAGAATGCTACATAGCATATCAGTCTAACGAAAAAACCTAAAACCATAAACTCTGGTTGAGAATCAAAACTGACCTCAATCTTCGTCTTCCCCAAAATTACATCAGACTGAATAAAATCATCACTAGCAATCAGAGAATGATCACCTTCCGTGTCCGAGACTGCATAGCCACTGTGATCAATTACCATAGCCGACGGATCCTACACAATCAAAAGAACACAGTACAGTAAAAACCAAATTGAAAACAAAAATCAGTATTCAGTAAGCACATTCAGTACAGTAACCATAAACTAATAACTGGAAATCAAAACCAACCTCATCAAAATCAACACCACATTCAGCTGCAATGCTCCGGATCAATTCAGAAGCTGAAGCATCAGCCGCAACGATCAAATCATGACCGGAGTCAACGAAATCAAGCACAGCCGCCGAATCCAACGACCCGCCCAAACCTGTAAACGAAACACCAATCACACAGAATCACAATCAGCACCTACAAGGAACCGTAAAACGCACCAGAATCGAAATGCACAACTTACGGT
>JAYMTT010001035.1:0-10615 GCA_036898025.1 Hypseocharis bilobata
TAGACTAAACAAATGTTAAATTTTTTAAAATTTCATTCACCTATCAGATTTCCATCTAAGAATTCAATATTAAAAGTGGCCAAAAAATTTCAAATACGAATTGAAGGTGGAACTTAAAAAAGTGCTTTTGACTATTTTACCCAAACTTTCTTTTCAAATTTGTGATATTTTGCCATGAGAGTGTCCTTCCTCTGAATAAATAAAATAAACCCGAAGAAGCAGAAAAGTTCTCAATTTTCCTCTTAAATTACCGTCACTGTGAATATAAATATGCTACTTCTTCGTCGCTCGGAACGACAAAGACAAGCAGCAGCAGCAGCAGCAGCAGAATTGTTCTCCATGAGAACTCCTTCAAATTTACCCACAAATTTCATATATTCTTCATCTTCAAGACACGCTAGGAGGACTCAACCCTACCTACCGTCAATCAGCTTACTCAAGGTTGTTGATTATTCAACTAAATTGTTGATATATATAGAGACTAGAATCAAGTCAATGCTCTGTTTGGTTCCCATATTATTATCTATCTAATTGTAATTGTAATTGTACTGTAAATTTTTGCTCCCATTCTGTTACTATAATCTTAAAGTAAGCATCTTTTTGATAATAAAGATTTAGGACTGACGGGGACAAAGCTTGGCTGTGGCGAAGGTGGTTGTGGAGCCTGCACTGTTATGGTTTCTCATTATAATGAAAATTTGAAGAAATGCATGTGAGTCTCTCTCTCTCTCTCTCTCCAACAGATCGAGTTTGTGTTTTACTAGTAGTATTTTCTTCCACTATCTATGTCTATGGGTTTGCAAGCAAGTTGCTGCAAAGTTAAAATGCATTTCTTCATTTGAATTAGTAGAGTAAAATAATAGTAATAAATTTTCTTACATTACATTACAGGCATTTTGCTATCAATGCATGCTTGGCTCCTCTGTATTCTGTAGAAGGGATGCATGTAATCACAGTGGAGGGAGTTGGAAACCACAAACACGGCTTACACCCAATTCAAGTACACTAATTTATATACCTACTTCTTTTCATGCTTTACCACTTAATAAATCTTACTATTGATTGATTGTATTGTACTATTTAATACTACTCCATTATTTATTGTCATAATGTTTCTCATTTCTCATGATTTATTTAAGAGAGCATCAGCATGTGGGTAATATATTTTTAGTTGCACCTAATCGCTCGTGCTTTTACTGGCTATTGGCGAATGCATAACCATTCATGAATTTTCTTCTAATGCTATTGAATTGACAATACATATCTGCATAAATATCTCAATTTTCTTCCGATGGCATGGTCATCACTGGTCGTAGTAGAAAGTAGAAGACCCCTTGAACATGCATACATGCAATAAGTGGGCAAATTAAAGCAGTGGATGAATATGTAGGAGTATTAAAATCTATATGGACAAAGACATTAAACCCAGTGTTGGTCCCTTTAATAAATTTATTTGGTTTTAGGTTTTAATTTTGACTTTTCATTCTCCCCACAACCATGTTATGTGCACCAAATTTGCATTAATTGGAAAGTTGATATTATTTGCATCGACATTATTTCTGCAGGAATCATTGGCGAGGTCTCACGGCTCACAATGTGGATTTTGTACTCCTGGATTTGCTATGTCCATGTATGCTTTATTAAGGTCAAGTCAAACGCCACCTAGTGAAGAACAAATTGGGGAATGTCTTGCCGGAAATTTGTGTCGATGTACAGGTTATAGACCAATTATTGAAGCGTTTCGAGTCTTTGCCAAAACTCACGACACATTATACAGCCACATATCTTCACTAAGCCTCAAAAGTGATGAGTTTCTGTGCCCTTCAACTGGTAAGCCCTGTTCATGTCGATCAAAAGCTGTAAGCGCTACAGACACTGCAAGAAACGGTATGATGTATGGCCATAGGTATGAACATGCCTGTTACAGTGACATAAATGGAAGCACGTATACCAACAAAGAGCTTATTTTTCCTCCTGAGCTGTTATTGAGGAAACCGACTTATTTGAGTTTGAGTGGATTTGGTGGGCTTAAGTGGTATCGACCCTTAAGACTTCAACAGTTGCTGGAGTTAAAGGCAAGATACCCTGATGCTAAGTTGTTGGTTGGCAATACTGAGGTAGGAATTGAAATGAGGTTGAAGAGAATTTCATATCAGGTTTTGATTGCTGTTACAAATGTACCTGAACTGAATTTATTGAGTGTTAAGGATGATGGTTTAGAGATAGGTGCTGCAGTAAGACTGTCTGAACTTTTGAACACTTTCAGAAAGGTTACTGCAGAACGTGCAGCTCATGAAACATCGTCTTGCAGAGCCTTCACTGAACAATTAAAATGGTTCGCTGGGACACAGATAAAAAATGTTGCATCTGTGGGAGGGAATATATGCACAGCCAGTCCAATATCGGACTTGAACCCTCTCTGGATGGCTGCAAGAGCGAAATTTCAAATCATTGATAGCAGAGGGAACATCAGGACAACTCTGGCAGAAAATTTCTTCTTGGGTTATAGAAAAGTAGGTTTGGCCAGTGATGAGATTTTACTTTCAGTATTTCTACCGTGGACAAGGCCTTTTGAATATGTAAAAGAATTCAAGCAGGCTCACCGAAGGGAAGATGATATTGCGATTGTAAATGCTGGAATGCGTGTTTCTCTGGAGGAAAAACTTGATAAATGGGTTGTTTCAGATGCATCAATTGTTTATGGTGGGGTGGCTCCTATCTCTCTTTCTGCGCTTAAAACAAAAGAAACTCTTGTTGGGAACACTTGGAACCAGGAGCTTTTGCAGGATGCTCTGAAAGCATTACAAAAGGATATTTTGCTCAAGGATGATGCTCCTGGCGGGATGGTGGAGTTTAGGAAATCTCTAATACGTAGTTTCTTTTTCAAATTTTTCCTTTGGGTTTCTCATCAAATGGATGGAAGTAAATCTGTTCAGGGAAGTGTACCGTTATCACATTTATCAGCTATACAGTCGTTCCATCGACCATCCATTGTTGCAACTCAGGAGTATGAAATAATTAAGCGTGGGACTTCTGTCGGCTCCCCAGAGGTTCATCTCTCATCAAGGCTTCAGGTATTTGGATCCGGATTGAACACAACTTTATATCCTGTGTTGGATGTTGATGTGCATTTTTATCGGGATGTTCTTATTAAATTTATAGTTTATTATACTTGCATTTTCTTTTTCTTTCTACTGAAGTGTCTTATTTTAGCACATCTTATCAGGATGTGTGCATGCCAGTGAAATTAATGTGAGAAGGTTGCTTGTATCATGAATGAGATATAGGTACCTGTACTAACTTGTTTGTGTGGAGATCCATGGATTACTTGCTAGCAGAGTTGTAATTCATGCTTACATGATCAAATTAATCATGTTTACACTAAGAAGCTTGAGATTCATAATTTAAAGCTCTTCTGGCTGCTGATTTGGTCATTAAGAGTGGTATCCTGCTTGAATTATTTTCCTTATCCTAATATATATTTCAACCATAACGGAGGGAGACTTATTAAGTAGAATTTTTGGTGTAATCATTAGTAATTTTCTGTAGGTTACAGGGGAAGCAGAGTACGCTGATGACACACCGTTGCCACCAAATGGTCTGCATGCTGCTTTAGTATTGAGCACAAAACCTCATGCCCGTATACTTTCAATAGATGATTCAGGAGCCAGGTCTTCACCTGGGTTTGCAGGCACATTTTTTGGCAAAGACGTGCCAGGTGATAATAAGATTGGACCAATTATTCTAGATGAGGAGCTCTTTGCTTCAGAATTCGTTACTTGTGTGGGGCAGGTATCAAGTTTACTGAATATCATCTGTGTTTAGATAATCTTTTAAAATGCACCTTGCACACTGTCAGTATGGACAATCTTTTTTATGCCACTGGGAATCCTATGGAGTGTAATGATATCAAGGCATTGTGAAAGAAGCTGACTTAAGGGTCACTGTCTATCTGCTAGAAAGTTGTGACATTGGATAGCGATGCCCTTGCAACAGATTGTAAAGTTTGACACTTACTGCTTGTCAATGAAATTCTTAAGAAAATCATGCACGTGCTGAAAATATTGACTCATCAAAAACCAAATAAGTGGACTTGTAACAAATGATGTGCAAAGACACACAGAAAATTTCTTTCATGGTCACTTTCCCTTTCTTGTTTCCTAAATCAAAAAATTTTGTTTATGTCCGCAGGTTATAGGAGTGGTTGTATGCTAATAGTTTTCATCCAAACGCGGAAAGGCGTATGAGAAAAGGGGATGTGGATTTCTGTTTCCAGTCAGGCCAATGTGATAATATCATAGAGGGAGAGGTTCAAGTGGGAGGTCAGGAACACTTCTACCTGGAACCAAATAACAGTGTAATATGGACAGTGGATGGTGGCAATGAAGTTCATATGATTTCATCCTGTCAGGTAAGTTATTCAAAAGTTTTGAACCATTTATCTCTATTAATATGGTTATTCAATCAGTTCACAATGTAGTAGAATAAATATAGGAGAGTTCAATGTCTACTGAAATTGTATATAAATTTCAACTACCTTTTCCAATTTAAAGTAGGTTTACATCTTCTGTAAATGTCGCCATTTTAATCTTTACTATGTTCAAGAATTCAACTCAGCTGAAAACAAGAGTGAAATTGGAACGACTCAGGCTAAACAAATGAAACTTCCAAAAAAAAAGGGTGGCCCAGTATTCAAGTCTCCCACTATTGTAGGGTGTGGAGAGGTTCATATGTAGGCAGCCTTACCCCTGGATTCAAGAGAGGCTGTTTCCGTGGCTTGAACCCGCGACCTCCAGCAACGTTACCTTTGCGCCAATTCTCATTCTCAAAGAAATGAAACTTTCAAAAGAAAAAATTTGTATATGTTAATCTCCGCTAATTGGTTGATAAGTATCTTTTGATGTCCATGAATTAAAAATCATGGTTCGTGTCTCATAAAAGCGTCGTCTCTGTCTGAACCTGGTAGTAATAATAGCTCCAAATTTCAGGATATTTGAGAATGAGGTTGATTTTTTGGTAAGTATGCATGACTGTATCTTTATTTTCATTGGCTTGGCATTCGAGTGATAAACCAGTAAACAAGAGCATGCCAAGTTTCATGGTTGGTCTCTGTTTGCAGATCCTACTGATTGCACTATTGTTATTTGTTAGGTATAGGACTGTATTGATTCCCAACTAATCGAATCCTCCATCATCCTTTTCTTCCCTTTTGAATTTCATGTCTGTCTATACTATATGTCAGCAACAGCCTATTGAAATATTAACACAATTTCTATTGTATTCCTTGTGCTTCTTTCTAATGAATGTTTGCTTTTTCATGTAAAGACCCCATTTCTGATTTGTGTGAATTGATTCTTTCTTAGATGTCTTCCTACTTTGTAAGTGTCTCTACTTCACCATTCAGAAGTTGGGGTTTGTTTGTTTTGTATGCATTTAACACCTGTTAGCTTATTGTATGAATTTGTGCATTTTTACTTGTATTTGGTCCAGTTTTCCATATCTCTATGTTTCACCATGCTGTCAAAGAATTTTTAGTGTAATCAGTTGTCACTATGATTGTATCCTTATTCTTGAAAGGGGTGGTTCCTTCATCTTTGTGCTGTTAAATTGTTGTAGTGGCACTCTTTTTATGCAGGACCCTTGTAAGCACCAGAAGTATGTTGCTCGTGTTCTTGGTCTTCCAATGTCAAAAGTAGTTTGTAAAACCAAGCGAATTGGCGGTGGATTTGGTGGGAAGGAGACCAGATCGGCTTGCTTTGCTGCGGCAGCTTGTGTTCCATCATATTTGTTGAATCGACCGGTGAAACTCACGTTAGACAGGGATGTAGACATGATGGTATCTGGGCAACGCCATAGCTTTCTTGGAAAGTACAAGGTATCGTTTTACTGAAATTGGGCTATAATGGTGGAACCATATACTTTAGCCTACAAGTTGATTTCTTTAATATCTGATTGTCAGGACTGTCTATTGTTTTTTGTTATTGGGTTTTTGTGCTCTTATTTAAGGTGAACTAGAAAGAGAATGGAGCGAATACATTTTCTGCAACACTTATAATTAATAATCTCGATTGTATTCACTGCATTACATGACAGGTTTTGATTTTTTGTCATCGTGTAATCAGAATTATTTAATCTCTTTTGAACTCTTGCTTTTGTTCAAAGTGAAAAGAATGGGGAAAAAAAAGAAAGAAAAAGAAGAGAAAAGTGGTGGGGTGTAGGAAAAGGCTAAAAAGTCCAAACAAACAAAATGGAGGAGGAAAAAAGAGGAATGCATTACTTTCTCCACATGTTGGACTTATCATACTATACTCTTGTTGATACATTCTTTGTCAGTGGATTTATGTCTTGATGAAGTGGTATCATTTGATCTAGGTTGGATTTACAAATGAAGGAAAAGTGCTGGCACTGGATCTTGAAATCTATAATAATGCTGGAAACTCTCTAGACCTGTCTCTTGCTATCCTTGAGCGTGCTATGTTTCATTCAGATAATGTCTATGAGATACCAAATATAAGGGTTGTTGGAAAGGTTTGCTTTACTAATTTTCCTAGTAATACTGCCTTCCGAGGATTTGGTGGTCCTCAAGGCATGCTTATTACTGAAAATTGGATTCAAAGAATTGCTGTAGAACTTAAGAAAAGCCCGGAAGAAATCAAGGTAAGCTATATAATATTGGAAACGGTGTGATCTGTTAATCCTCATTAGTTATTATTCTTAGTTTCTATCATTAAATTTATGAACCGGAATTCCTTCTAGGAAATTAATTTTCAAGGTGAAGGATCACTGCTGCATTATGGTCAACAACTACAACATTGTACGCTGGGTCAGCTATGGAATGAATTGAAGTTATCTTGCGACTTTTTGAAGGCTCGCGAAGAAGCTGATCAATTTAATTTGCACAATCGGTGGAAGAAGCGTGGTGTTGCTATGGTTCCAACAAAATTTGGCATATCCTTTACGTTGAAGCTTATGAATCAGGTAATGGATAACATCGTTGGCTATTAAATCAGGGTTCTTACTTTATGATCACATATATATAAGTGACTTATTCTTGGGAACTTATGGTGCCTACTCTGGAAGGGATTGCAAGTGGGTTTTTTTGTGCCACTGGCGCTTGAGAGCATTGAGTAGCTATTAGGGATACTTGGCTCATGCAACCTAGGTCAGTGCAATATAAATAGAAGTCCCTTGCATGTGACAAGGAGATGAGGAGCTACTGCTCCATAACCTTGTTACTTGTTTTTCTACTTTGTATGTTTCCTCTGAACAGAAGTTCATTGGAAATTTGTTTTTGAGGTAAGGGTTTAGAGCCCGTTCGGCAATGCCTATAAGTTAGTCAAAATGACTTGTAAGCACTCAAGTGCTCTTTATTTTTTTTTAACACCACTATTCGTTAGTGCTTATAGGCACTTGAACCATGTGCTGATAAGCACTAAAAAAATATGTTAGCATTCCTAACTTTTTATTTTAGTGCTGGCTGATAAGCACTAAAAAAATAAGCCATTTGACCAAGAGAAAGACAATAATACCATTGACAACCAATTTCGCAACCCAACCGTTCGTCCAAATCTACTTATTAGCACCAAATCTACTTATCAGCACTTAGTGCTTATACGTAAAAAAAAAAATCAGCATTGCAGAACGGGCTCTTAGTCTTGGGAATAATTTTTACTTAGAAATTCATCTAGTATAACGTATGCGATGTCAAGTGTCAGTGACTGAACAATTTTGCAATTATTTGCCGGCTATGAAATACAAATAGCAAACTTTTGGTCTGGTATCAAGGTGATTGAGCATATTTAAACTTCCATTTTAGGGTTGTATTTATTTTTTCTCCTTTTCCTGTACCATTGATGTAGGACAGGTAGGGGAAATTCTTACAGCTTTGAAATTAGGGTTTGGGATTGTGAGAATTGGGGAAATTTGGAAATTTGGGATGGAAAGATTTGGTTGAAATCTGGTTCTGGTAAGAAGAAATAACAAAAAGTAACTATTAGCCTCACATTAGTAGGATCTACAAATCACTCCTAACTACTAGCCCCACACTAGTAGGGTCTTAAACCTCGCACTTCAGGGTTTGGATTGTATCATACAAGTCACAAGACTATTAACCGCTGGAAAATTGAAATATCATAATCTCTATCTTCATAAGAAGAATTAAAACATCTTTATATAACCTTCCACTAATTAGGGCTCACTACACTTAAAATTAAAATAGATTAGTAAATAGGACTAAACTCAAACTATGATACCTTTTTTTTTGCTCCTGGTTTAGCAGTATTTCAAAATAATTGCTGTCATATTAGACCACAATTCTTTAGGTCTTTCATGTTCTGCATCAACCATAGTATTACTACATATACAAATGGATTTTCTTCTGTTGTGAAAATTAATTTTTTTCAATGGGTATATAATTGTTTCTATGATTTATAGCTTTTTGGTGATATTGAGTCAGTACTAGATTCTATTTTTTTGCACTAATTTCTTATTTCACTCTGCCCATCCTAATCTATTTTTTGTTCCAATGGCTGCATCACACAACAATGTGGCCCTCCCTACTAATCAACCTAGGATTATTTTCATGATTCTAAGTTTCATAATATGGATATAGGTTGCTGATATAACCTGATGATTAGGATGATTTGAGATCAAGGATTATAGAGGGAAAATAAAGGAGGACACGTAGAAGGAGGGAAGGAAAAAAAAAAAAGTCAAAGAGAAGGAAAAACAAGAGATGTATAGAAAGAGAGCAAGGCTCCAGTTAGCTTACTGATTGCTCAACTGCTATACACATTCCACCTTTTTTATTCCTTTTTCTTTATTGTTTATAGTTCTGGAGACTTTTGGAGTTTTTTCAGTGTGCATGTAAGACAAAATACATGCTCCTGGTATCACCCATATGCTTCATGATTCGTTGTCTATTTTAAAGTTTCTGCAACCCTTCCAAGACATTAGTAGCTGCAAGTGTAAACTTATGAGTCTTGCATAAAATATAAACTCACAAGTGTCTTCCACCATTAGGATACCATTGCATAGTTAAATGTGCTTTACATTCGTTTTGTGCAGTAATTATTTTATCTCTTTTATGTTTTAACTTTTTGCTATGGGTTTTTAATTTTGTGGTCACTCTTGGTGCAATTTATTCCTATCTGTTAATCCTGTCATTATTAATATTTTACTTGTTATTCTCGAACTATCTTCTGATATTCTTTTGGAATCCTTATCGTGCAACTCATGCATTGAATCCAAAGCTGCATCCTGTAAAAGAGCATGTTCATTACTTTTTGTATAGCTGCTGGCTTGACGACTAGGACGTACGGTTAGCTCTCGCTCGTGTATTGCATGACGTACAACAAACTAGGGCAGGATGGGATATCGACATTCGTGACAAGATTTGTTCTACAAGGTAATTATTTTGTTAGATTTTTCAATGGATGTTTCGGGCATTAGTTTTGTGACTGATGGTAGAGGTGCCAATATTTTATTTATTTATTGTTTACATTTGAAATTTAATTTGACTGAAATTTTTTGTTATTTTATTTTAAATCTCTTAGAGTTCCCTTCCCTGGTATGTTGTTTTCCTAATTGTTTTTTAGGCACTATACTGGGATGGTGGATTACACAAACTACGAGGACATGAAGTATGCAGTAAGTTATTTGTTTGACATAGAAATTTTAGTATGAATGATCTTTATCCAAATTTGTGGGTTCTTAAGGTTTTTTCCCAGATAATAAAACTCGATGACACTGGACACTCTATTTTGCGATACATTTGCATTTATGGATCTTTAGATTATGTGATAACCTCATCCCATTATTCTCTTTCTAATAAAAACTTAATTTGCGATACATTTGCATTTATGGATCTTTAGATTATATGATAGCCTCATCCCATCATTCTCTTTCTAATAAGAACTTGGAAAACAAGTTATTATCCTCAGTGCAACAGGTTATAAATACGACCGAAAGAAGAAAGTCAAAAGATTAATCGAGGAAACATTAAGGGTGCGTGAAGGGAGCAAGACTGCAAGACATAACTTAATTACTATGATACTATAATATTTTTGGCTTCAAATTTTTATTTTTAACCCATATGGTTTCTAAATTTTAGATCATCCGTTTCCTGAAATTGTTGGCCTGTAAATTTTCCCATTTAAATATGATATCATGCAGAGTACTCTTAGAGAATTTTTTGAAGATTAAGTTCAAAGAATGGTAGGATCATTATGAGTTGTTAGTTAGTGTAACTGCTTAGTGGGCAATTTTGAGGGAGGCTATAGTTGTATTTGATTTGATGTTTGTAATAGATGGGTGAGCAACTCTATTATGCATCATCATAGGAGCCTTACTCTGTGGAGTTTGTATCTTGCCCTCTTCCTTAGGGGGTTTGAGTGTTTTTGGCTATTTGCCTACTAAAATTTCCATTCTTTCAAAAAAAAAAAAAACATATTCATATTATGTAACTTACTATCACCAACTCATGCATTTAACATGCTCTATTTTTATACCATAACAAAAAACATGCTCTATTTTTATACCATAACAAAAAACATGCTCTATTTTTAGCAGCACTTTATTTCTTCACGCCAAGAATCTCCAAAGAATTACCTAATTT
>JAYMTT010001036.1:0-10614 GCA_036898025.1 Hypseocharis bilobata
TTAATCTCCACAACTTCTCCATCCATAGCCCATGCATCAAGCTGTTTAAAAGAATCCAAAGTTAATTCTAGAAGTTTGAAACAGATTATGTCCAATTGTTGTTTATTAGCATAGTCTCACTTTAATATCTTGATCAGTGCCCTTGAAGAAAAAGAGACATACCATTGCACCTCCACCAAGCAATAATTGCACATGGAGACGACGTTTTGGCCTCTTCCATGATCCTTCAGTTTTGGATACTCGTAACAACTGAAGATTTCAGTTCAGCAACATAGTGTGTCAACAGATATCCACCTTCAGTGAATTCATATCCATCACCACTGTCGTCATATAAAACACCTTTAGCTTTCCCTGTAAGTGTGAAAATCTAATTTATATGGCTGGTAACTGCAAAAGGTTATTGAATACGTTGGAAGAGATAAGAGAAATTTCAGAAGAATCATGCCAAACTGCAGGCAAAATACACAAAAAAAAAAATCTACCCTGCAAAAAGGTAATAAGAAAAAAAAAAGAGTGAAACAAAGTCCAAATGTGACCAGAAATAGGCCTTAGTCAATTGAAACGTGACACTCTCTAAGCTAGCAAATAAGTTGTCTTTTGTCTTTTCCTAGGGAAGTCAAATCCCAGAAAATTACCATGTTCATCCAAAGCCACGAGGAGCTTTAAGTCATCCGACAAATTAGCTTCATTGACATTCTGATGAGCAAGACCAACAGGAATAATTGATCCACCTTGCAAATATAATAATGGTAAATCCTGATATATCCAGAGACAAGAAAAGTGGAAACAAGGAATACAAAAAGTCAGTAGTTCGCAAACAAAGACAGACTCTTAAGAAAGAAGCAGTCTATTTCCTATATATTCTATATTAGCTAGGGAAAAAGAAGAGATCAAGATGTGCAGTACTACGTACTGGATGTGAATCATCAAAATCAAAACTCAACCAAATTCCCTTGGGCAATGAATGCTGCAATTTATCTGAGTCCTGATCAGGCATAGTGCTAACAAAAAGAAAATAGCTGTTAGATAAATTGCAAGGGTAAAAAGTATGATATAAACCAAAATTGTACGGAGCACAATACAGTACAACTCTCTCTCTCTCTCTCTCTCTCTCTCTCTCTCTATGGAGATTCAGTTCCACCATATCCTGATAACCAGTTTCTAACAGTATCTCTAAAACCCTCTGTCCTCTTTATTTAAGGACCACTTCTAGCAGTAAATAGTTGATCTAATTGGCCTATGGCCATGATGCTTACAAACCATAACACTCACTGTTGGATTATGAGGAATATGTAAATCAGTATGAAGTTCGTCAATCACCTAATACTTAATCTCTTAAGGAAGAGAATGCGAACCTTGCATAGACTAAAAGTGGGCCCAACAAGAAAGAATTCTCAAGTGTCCTTAAGCTGGGATCTTTTGGATCTGCACAAGCAATTTATAGACATTTATAAACAAAGTTAATAAAATTCATAAAAAAATTAAAAAAAAAAAGAGAGTTGGATTATTCACAGCATCAGAACATCCCCGAAAAAAAAGTGGGAGTTGCCACTGGAGTACCCACTGTATGAGCCATATAAAAAAGTGTGTATATGTGCGGTATAAGACGGTAGCGCCTCTTCAATGCAAGGCGGCAGACTTCTTCACACTAGTGAATTAAACTCAAATTAGTTCCGGATGATAGTTGCTGATACATCAAATTTAGTAAGCTAAACTTAAATAGCATTAAACAATACTACAAAACAACAAATAAGAATTTGTAACATATCAGGACTATGTATGGTCATTTCCATACATTCATTATCAAGGAAATTCCTCTGCCCTCTCTCTTAGTCATGCACTACACATAAACTTTTGCATATTGAACAGTTTTAGTTATTTATACGCCTGTACTGCTCAAGTTTCAGTTGAAGAGCAGCATTATAAGAATGCTATCATATGTAAGTTTTGAATTATTAATGCTTCAGAGTTCAGTTGTTGATGAAGTATATAACTTCACATAAATATACAAATTACAAGAGCCAGCAAAAAGTTAGCTATATTTCTAAATCAGGACAAACCTCTGCCCCAAAAGACCAAGGTTCATGGTCAATGGTGTCCATTTCAGAATGCCCACGGCAAAAGGGAAACATAGCTCCTAAACCCATCCACCTTCCGAAAAGCTTGGGTGTTGCATTTCCAGCAAATCCACCAATATCAGGCCCTGAAAGTGGCTGCCCCCTGAGGTCCCAAACAGAATACGTCAAGAACCACAAATGAAACAGATTCAGGATCAACTAAGCTAAAAAAAAAACAAGGAAAAGAATGAGTGTATTTTTCTCCAAAACAGAAAGATTCTTCAAAATCAAGTTCTTGTTCCTTTAGGCAGATAGAGTAAATTGTTTTACACATATGCATGTGCAGAGAGAGAGAGAGAGAGAGTTTCACAGAAACTTCAATACTGAATAGAACCACACACACTTGAAAACCAAATTATCAAATGAAAAGAGAACTTCATAGAAACTTCAATACTGAACAAAAAACGCACACACTTGAAAACCAAATTATCAAATGAAAATTGAAGGAAACTTAATGAAAAAAAAAATTGATATTCTTTTACCCCAAAAAATGATCCCTTTTTCAATGAAAAAAATAAAATAAAATGGAAAAATCTAGAAATCGTACGCACTCACAGAGAGAGAGACTTTGGAAATTGGAATGAATACAAACTATGGTGCCTCTTAAGCTTCTAAAAAACATTTCCACATCAAAAACAATATTAAAAAAAACTGATGACCTGTTAAATTATAGCTAAAAGAACTCATGCCTAACTTCTTGTGTGCAGACCAAACACACGACCCTGAAGTACTCCAAGGTGAAAGAAGAGGCTTTGCAGAGAGTGGAAAAGGAACAATGAACATCTAAGTCAGGCCAACAATAGACTCCTGAATATGCTTACCAATTGAAGTACCATCGAGATACTCATATGTAGGTGCTCCCAATTAGAAAGGTTATCTCCCGTCCATGTTGCAGCATACCTTTGGCTACCAATGAATCCTGCTCTTGTAAGGACAAAAGGACGCTTATTTTCATTTGCTAATTTCATCCCTTCATATGTTGATCTTGCCATCAGCAAGCCGTACACCTGAAATAGAATTTAAAAACTCGGAGCTTCATGTGGTTTGGCATGTAAAGGTTCAGCCATCATGGGGCCAGCTTTTTGGTCAAATGGGTGGCTGGACCCATTTGACTGAAGCAAAATCCAATACGACACAGTCTATACCTGGGCAACATGTAACATGTAAAGCACTAGATAAGGGTTTGAGATTAATACATTGTGATAGTATGAGTGATTCTGACAACCTCCAAGTTCGGTATCTCCCTTGTGAATATTGCTCTCTGGCATTGTTTTTGTTACACTCTGAAAACAGAATAATGAGACCATACCCATTGGAAGAAAATAGAAGCACCGAGGACAAGTTTTGAGAATTACCTTGAAGACGGCTGGTTCATTCATATCATTCCATATACCATCAACACCATTTGAAATAAATTCTTTTACTAAACCAGCCCACCAAGAACGAACTTTTGACAGTGTGAAGTCAGGGAAAACACAAGGCCCAGGCCACACTTCCCCTGAAATGGTAGGAAAACTTTAATACCTCAGATAACAAAAATGAAGTATAAAATATAAATACCAATCCGTAAAGAAATTATACCAACAAAAGGCGTTCCATCTGCTTTTTGAATCCAGACATCATTTTTAGAACCACTATCATAGACGAAATAACCCTCTTCCTGTTTGATCCCTGGGTCAAGCATCCAGATTGCTTTGAAACCATTATGGTGGAGATTTTTAACCAAAGATTTTGGATCTGAGAAACGCTCCTGGAAGAAATTGTCATAATTTATTTTTCATTGTTGTGAAGAATGACAGTGTTGGTTTGTCACAGTAAGATTGACATGTATTAGTTTACAATAAAATCACTTACACATAAATTATTATTAATATCTAGAGGATACTGTAAAAATATAGAACCTAATAAGAAACATGTTCCGCAAGAGATGCATGTCCACTATATACATGCCTTCATGAAGTCTACATAGTTATAATACGCTATATGCTACATGCGTGTAGAATATTATAGATTTGAAAGCATAGAGTGAAGAATATGATTGGTAACCTTAGGATACATGCATTTTCATAGGTATCTCAACCACTCGTAAATCGTAATAAATCTTCCGCAAACCAGCAGCATAAGAAACCATTAACAATAGCTGTTGGCTCCCCAGTCTCTCAGACTATACCATGAGAAACCCTTAACAGTAGCTTAGCCTTTCTTCCATAAAGTGACTCAGTCAACAGCAAAACCCTCTAGCCTTTAACCAACTAAGCCTGAACAAAAACCCAACTTCATCACACATATAAGCCCTTTCCCTGGCCAATCAACAAGTTTGATTCTATTCAACCAAATAGTGTATAAACTCATCCATTGCCCATGCCACAAGAAATTCATTTGCAACTTCTCTGACCTATTTGCAACAGAAACTAGACTAATGAAAAAAGGCATAAAATAGGTATGCAAGCTAGACATCGTAAGATTGGTCGAGATCATCTTTCATCCTTCCGGAAGTGATTAATTTTGACTCATCCATTCTGCCAATCTGCCCTCAGATTTTTCAACAATCTCAAACATCACATTTTTTTAAGAAGCTAAACAAAGATGTAAATGGGACGTAGCAAGATAACAACTCTACATCCCAACAACACTGTCAACTCCCCAACAATCCCGCCTCGCCCACTGGCACCGTCTCATTTTTTATATACGTAAACTTACAATCCAGAGTCCGGACATCCTGATAAGTAGCAAAGAGATCTACCAATATCTGGTTAATTTCAGTGTTTGGTCCACGTTACAGTTTGAAGTTCTATAGGCCAGAAGGATGCCAATCTATTAATGTATTCTGCCAGTGGTTCTCACAACTAGCAATCTGGAATTGCATTGATTTTCATAGCCAAAGTAGTTATCGAGATACGGTGAAGAACTGAACAATACAATCTTTAATGAAGGTAAAATAAAAGTAAGTGGAAGGACCATAATATACATCACTAATGGCTATAAGTTTACAAATCTATTTGCCACATAAGAATCATAACAAGGGGAAGAACATACCTTGTCAAAAGTGAAACAACGAAAGCCATCCATGTAGTCAATATCCATCCATATGACATCACAGGGTAGATCTTTCTCTCGGAATTTTTTGGCAATCTGAAATTATAAGCGGGTCAATAACCAATCACAACACAAACACACCCACAAGCACACACAAATACACATCATTCCTGCATTGGATGCATAAATTTTCAAAAAAAGAAAAAAAGAAGAAGAAGCTATATTTGGAGTCCTCAGTAGCCATAACCCTACCAGTACCATATCTTGATGGCATGTGGCGAAGAGTCCACATGACATAGTGTTCATAAGTTAGAAGGATCTATATGAGAATGCCAGTGAGGAAACTTGAGAATAACAGAATTTAAGGATTTCACTTAAACACAGTAATGGATGTTTTAATCACATGTACATAATACATCACCATGAGAGAGAGAGAGAGAGAGAGAGAGAATTGAGAATCAACATTAGATAGCATAATGTACAAACCTCAAGGACTCTCTTATCAGAATCATAGCTCCAACGGCACTGCTGATAGCCTAGAGACCACTTTGGGGGCATAAATAGAGTTCCTATTGAGGAAATCATTAGTTTTACAGCATAAATCACCATTATAAGCATAAAATTAAGAGAGAAAGAACCACACATCATCATACTACCCCAATTATTAATATAATAATTCTATTTCACAAAGTAACAGCTGCCTGTAAACAGTATTATTGTTTGTTCTCAAGCAATCAGATTAAGACGAGATCTCATACACATATTCAAGCATTTCTCATGGAAAATACAAATGCCACAAGAATGTATCACAGTAGCACTTAACTGTAAATATGAACCATATTCAACAATAGAGTCGACATTTCTTTTTTAACTTGAGACTTGAAATCTAATGAATGTAGACAGACATACTAGGTATCAATCTTTTTATTTCCAATGAACTTGCTTTTCATCTTCTTTTCTACTTGTCCTTTCGTATGGTGTTTCAGGTGCACATTTTATACTTCAACATGTCCCATTGTATAAAATGTGTCATTACTTTGTCCTTCACAAAAATTTACCAGAATTTTAGCTCTTCCAATGATTACTATTTCAATAGCTTTAAGAAGACAAAAAAAAAACCTTTAAGCGGACAAAATGAATAGAAGATAGCTTCAAATAAGACTATCAATTGCATTTCAAGTTCTAAACTTCCAATGATAGACACATCAGATATTGAGATGCAAAACATGTACACACATGGATAGAATCAAGCTAAGCTCAATCATGGTATCATTCTTAGCTTAGTAAGTATAGTGTCACTAAGCAGCACTGCACTACAAATGGTGTGGAACAATTAAAAATCACTCAGGCATTACTTCAAAGGCTATACTGCCCTATGCAGCCTGAATTCATATTGTAATCCAACCATGAGATGTGTAGCATAGCATGGATACACACAAAGGAAACACCTAATGAGTCCATATACAGGTTTGGACTTCCTAATATCAAATTAGATACAACCATACAGGTAATCAACTTAAAGGTGTCAAACTATATTATGTTCAGAAGTTGCAATTAATGAAGTTATGTCATCTGAACTTTGTAAAAATTTGAGCATCATTCCATGCCATATTACCTAGTAGGTTTTGAAAACACAGCTTTTTGTGGAATTATATTACAAGCACGATGACTTTAATGAGGTAAAATGGAAACCTATGCACTGAGTTTATCTGTAAAAATATGCACAATATTTTCAAATAAGGAGGAGATGATCAAATGGGCATCCTTCAATATAAATGATTAAGAAACCCTGAATCTTCCAGTTAATGAGAAGTGCAGCAAATATTTATGGCATTGTCTTATGTTTATTTGTCATTCTCCTCAGGAAATTTTCGTTATCTTTGCTTAATTACTTCAGCCAATCTGCATAAACACCTCCACTGACAGAGTCCTTGAACCTAATACAAGCTTAAAATCAACTGAAAAACTACAATATCGTACAATTTTGTATTCTATATAATAACATTACACCATACAGAAATATAAATAGGATACTGAAAGTGCCAATAAATTAAGACGAAATATCATCATAAACACATTTGGCAAGGAACACCAAGCACATCTAATGGACAAAGAGTTTGGATGGTTCAGAAAGCTACCAATTGCATGAGATAAAGATATCAGAACATCTGTGGGTGAAGCAAATGGACCAAATGTAATAACAGGATAAGAGGATGGAGCGATGAACTTTATTGTTGATACTTTTCGCAAATCGATCTGGTTATGAATAAAAATGTTTGAATGTTAAAGTAGGTTATAAAAATAAATGATTTCAAGGGTTTTTTAAAGAATAATTCCTATATGTGACATAAAGCCAGAGACTACCACACCTCACAGCGTAGTGTTGTGTCAGCAAGAACCCCTAGTGCTTCTCCATTTGGAAGAACAGCCAGGACCCAAGGATGCGACTGATACAAGGATGTAGTTCCAGGACCATAACCCCAGGCATCCGTGTTCCACGTAAATACCTAGAAGAAACGGAAGGTCTCAAAATTTAGAGAAGAAGCAAAAAAGTTTTCAAATAAGGAAAATTAAACAATATACTTACTCTCTTCCCTGTCCGCTCAAGCTGTCCACTAACTTCTCCAGTTCCATAAAAGGAGGTCCCAGCTGGAAGCTAAATCAGAAGCAAATTCCATCGCGTTAATTAAGGTACTGGGAATTACATAGAGTAAAAATTATAATTAATACAAACAAAGAAGAAGATAAAGCAATACAGAAACTAGAAAGTTGTTGGCCAGCAAGAAATAGATGATATGCAATGAGCACAAATACAAAGAAACTAAAATAACTGACCTCAAGTTTGACAATCTCTTGCCCCATAAGACACTCAAAAGTAGGGGTATAGATAGGAGTCTTGTTATTCATGATTGGAGCGTCTCTGTCCTTGCTATTTATAAAAGAAAGACTCGGATTTGCTGCATCTCTATCATTTGCAGAACAATCAAATCGGAAAACTCCATCCTCCATAATAGGCTGAAAAATCATGTCCCCTGAGATCACATCTGCAGTGACCACCTTCCCTTCATGATCACCCATTTTAGATGTCAACCTTTTTCCAATCAACTTCTGACTAAGCCTTCTATTTCTGCATGCCAATATTCAAATTATGAATTTTTCATCGATTTTTAACCTTCTCTTCAGTTTGTACTGCATTCAAACAACATAGCAGAAGAGAATTCCAAAGTTGTGAATGGCATCCCATGTCACTCTTCAAATGATCAAAACAACACGATAAGTTCCATATAAGAATAGGATCGTCAGATAGGTCGTCAAATATGTGCATCATTGTGAAAAAATACAAATCCTTATTACCTCCGACAGACAGGAAAAAGTTGTTTTAAATCGTACATATAAAAATGCAGAATACGGCACATAAATCTCATTTGAAAAAAGTAAAATAGCATGATATAGAGATGCAGATGCTTCCGTCCTGTCAAAACAAATAATCAAAGGGGTTCAAACAAAAACAGGGTGTTGGTCTTGCTAACCTCTATAAGACAACATTAAACCCACCCAAACAACTGCATAAAAATTTCGAACGCATTAATTGTTTTTAGAAAACAATATAGAGAAACTATTGATGCAGCAGATCATAGGCCAAAAGCACAAAAGTTTTGCCAGTACAGATTAATGATATGCAATTCAGAAAGTTATATAGGGATAAGGCCAATTTTCAGTCAACAGGAAGATAGATTTCACATTTAGTACAATATCTGTCTGTGTATTTGGACTCGACGTATCCAATAATGCTGTAAGTAACATAAATGGATCACAGACAATATCTCATTATGCTTTCCTAAAAGATTTTAATTAAAATCACCCTTACTATCACACTTTTTTTTTCTCTCCCTTCGTTTATCCAAATCAGTTTGTCAATGTCACACCCTTGGACTCATTTTCTTCACAAATCAACCTCCTAATTCAGGTTAAATACAGTATCCAAATAATACGAAGCAAAAACATTTGAAAATCAAATCACAGCATCAAAGACAGTACTGACTCTCTACCCACTTCTTCTCACATGGACCATCAGGAAATCACACTCATGACAGGAGGTTAATCAGAGTATAATTGCAAGCAACATCCAACATTCACCACAGTTTCACATAAAATTAATTCACAAATTTCGACAATAATACTTCAGATATGGACATTTTGCGGATAGAAATTTCAGATAAATACTTCATAAACGCATGAAATTTCAACTGAGATTTTGAAACAACTCCAGGAAATAAAACAGAAGAAGTCGCTGCATGCATCAATCGCACATCAGCCTACACTTTGTCTATATATGACAAAAATTGATCACGAAAATCAAATCGGAGATTAGGATGCAGCGAGAACCTGAAGAGTGGAAATGCGGTCGGTGAAGTTGCGAAGAGGCGATCAGGACCGGTGCTCCTCCTCCTCACTCTCGCCGCCGATCGCAGATTCGTAGCCCTGGAAGGAGAAAATGAAGAAGACGAAGAAGAAGAAGAAGCAGTATTTATATGGCGACGATAGAGATGATCATGACGATGATGATGCTCAAGCGTGAACTTCAGTGCTGCTCCTCCACGTACTCTGCTACTCAGTACTAGTGACCCTTCCATTGGTGGTGGTGCACTTTAATAAATTACTACTCTTCAATTAATTTAATCATTTAATTAACGTGTGATTTATCAGTAAGAAAAATGGTGCGTGGGAAGCACTCGCGGTCACACAGTTCTCTTCTCTCTCGTCAGTTCCGTTTTCTATCTGGCTACTGTGGCTTCTTCCATTGAGAGCTGCGAAGCACAGTGCGGTGAGGGCAAATATAAAAAAAAATTAAAAATTAAAAAGAAGGCGAGTGAGTGACACGTGGGCGTGGGGATTGAGCTATGGTGACACAGCACAGTCCGTGAAAAGGTTGGGTTGTGCTACAGACAATTATGGATAGTGACAAAAACTGCAATATTATTGGAGTGTTTTCTATATATACTCTTCACTTTCCAAAAATTAAAATTAAAATCATGACAATCACATGAACATTTGATGGAGCCCAAGGTAGAAGAAGGACACATGGACCAGCCTGATATGGCAAGACCATGGTGGGGGGGAGAGGGTCCAATAAAATTATTTTACTTAAATGAATGACCCATTTCACATTTTAACTTGACAAAAAAGAACCCAAAACAGTTCAAAATTGCAATATCAGAGGCAGAACCAGAACTTGATACTTCCAGTGAATATCAAGGTTCAGTTTTCTGAATCTGCATCTTTTTTGAGCAATTTCAAATATAATAATACCAGAGAGGCCTAACCAGTAACCCACAAGCCAAAGAGTAAATTGGCACAGGCCAATTTTTTCAGTGATTCATTTCATCACACAAGAGAACAAAGATTAGAGAACATATATAGCATCCATATAGAGAATAGTATGTACCTTATAGTAGAAAAT
>JAYMTT010001037.1:0-10614 GCA_036898025.1 Hypseocharis bilobata
CTCTAATCCTAGGGACAATATTATTCATACACTATTTGTTGATAACCACACTTATTATTTAATTTTTTTAATATATTCGTGGACCAAATTGTGCCTATTTAAATACTACTCAATTACGCTGATGAAGCCTTAGTTAAATGACTAAGGTTGAGGTATTGGAATTCAAAAATTGAGGGTTCGAGTACTAGGCTTATAATATTGTATTCTATCTTTCCATAAAAATAAAAACAAAAATAATAAGAATTGATTCAATACTACAATAAATCTATCTTTTCATACAAATCTGAAAGGTCTATCTTTCCTTTAGTCTATCTTTTCATAAAAATATGAAAAAAAGTAGATAAATTTATGTATAATACACAATTTAATGAATATTGATGAAAATATCAAAAATTAAAATCATACAAATATCCGGATCGAACTGGATATATAATTTTAATAATAAAATGATATTAGGAGTTAGCTTTTACTCAATAAATTAGATCCACTTTCTAAAATGGATTAAATTAATTATATGAACCATATGAATATATATATATATATAAGCAATTTTCTCAATAAAGGGCCAAGAACATGCCACCTAAAGCATGTGTAAGGGATGGAGCATCCCAAACAACACTCCTAGAAGAAAATAACAATAGTCCTAAAGAGAAAATTATGTGGTACAAATAATAAAAAAAATGAATGAATGAGGATAGTTTAATTCTTTCCTTACCCATCATTCCTCTCAACTCGCCCAACAAATTTTGAACTCAAGATTTCCATCAACAATCTGATTTTTGTCTATTAGAAATCTATTAGAAATTTAGAACGTTAACTTGAAAATCTTAAATTGAGAACTTTGATTAGGGTTTTTTTGTGGGCAAAGGATCAAATTGCAGAATTAAGAACTTTGATCACTTTTCTATTGGCAAAGGATCAAGACAATGAAAAAGACTTTCTCAATGTGACTAAGACCTACTTAGAGGGAGTTTATTTAAGGCATCTTTTTTGGTGGTAGTGATTTTTTTGACTTGTAGTAGATGATATCATAGTTGCTCTTTTTGTGTAGACCAATAAGGATCTTATATTTATCTTAATGTTGGTGATCTCAATCCATTGACTTCCCAATAGATTTGGAGA
Source organism: Hypseocharis bilobata (assembly GCA_036898025.1). Taxonomy (NCBI): domain Eukaryota; kingdom Viridiplantae; phylum Streptophyta; class Magnoliopsida; order Geraniales; family Geraniaceae; genus Hypseocharis; species Hypseocharis bilobata. The sequence goes on from JAYMTT010001037.1 coordinate 1,123, forward strand.
CACATGAATCTTGCACACTGTTAGCAGGTTGCTGAGGAACAGGGTCTCTGCCCAACAAGCCAGAGAGAGGAAGAAGGTCTATGTCAATGATTTGGAAGGCAGAGCCAAAGAATTGCAGGACATGAATTCTAAGCTAGAAGAGAAGATTTCAACTCTAATCAATGAAAATAACATGCTCCGGAAGGTGAATTTTACTTTTAATTTCCATGAACTAGGCTTGTTGAATGCTCATTCTGCTTCAAAATAATTGTTTTATTTGACTTTTAGCAAAGATTAAGGATAAATTTGTTAGCCATTGATTTTTCACTTCTAACAAGCTCCAAAAGTTGTTACAACTAACTACTTAAGTTAAGGACCACTGTTGAAAAAATTGGAGTCTAATTTATTACTCCATTGTTCTTAAAAGGAATTACTCTCAATTAATTATAGTTTTAACGACAATTGACACATGATCATATTCATGAATATGAAGAATATCCAGATGGGTGATCACGTGTCCATTGTCATAAAATCATAATGATTTGAGAGTAATTCTTTTATTAATCTTTGTTAAAAAGTCAAAGGGAATAGAGGGAGTATTAACAAAGAAAGTAAATGTGATGAGACAATAATTTTAAAAAAGTAGAACAGATTTTATGAGACTGAGAGAGTAAATTGTTAGAATCAAGCACATTTTACATTTATGTGTGATACATTCCTTCAAAAAAAGTTTAAATCAGTTCTATTTGATCTCTTGCAGGTTCTTTTGAACACTAGACCCAAAGTTGATGAAAGCAATGAACCAAAGCATGATCAGTTGAGCAAAAGCTAGCTAATGAGCTTGGGGTGTACATTTTGATGATCTTGCAGGTTAATATGTAGATGAAAAATCTTCTTGCACTATGTATGTACTATGTAGTACCAAACAAGCAGCTTGAATTAATAAGTTGATGGAAGCTATTAAATCTTGAATTAACCTGGCCATGCTTGAAAGTTGAAGCAATGAATAAGCTTTGTCATTCTTAGACATTTTTTTTGTTTGTTTGTTTGTTTTAAGTAAAGAAAGAAATATGCATGTCCGCACTTCGCAATTCAATCCCTTTTTTAGCGTCTTGGTGCAATGTTGACTCATAAAAATGATGAGAGGAAGGAGATGGGTTTCGGTTATGCCCAGACGCTTTCTCGATTTCTTTTAGATTTGGGGCTAAATAATTTTAGCATTTCTATTCGATTTGGGTTTTTTCTTTGATTGGTTAATTTGTAATAAACTGACTTGGAATTAGTTGAATCTATTAGGGTAGTCATATCCGGTCGTTAAAAATATAACTGACAAAAAAGAGATGCACCTTTTCCCCTGGGAGTAATCACAATAACAACTTTTGACTGAACAATGGGGCGCAAGAGAAAATGAACTTTACCTTTGACTTTCACTTTTCTTTGCCACTTTCATCAAACCAAACGGCCTCTTATTTTCACTCGTGTGTACTGTGTATACACATCGGCCCGTAAGCAATTGTCTTGAAAAGTTTGGTACTATATTAGTGCCTAAAGGAAAACCATAAGATTTATAATACTGTAATAATTTTCCATTGAGCAATTGTCTCATTTCTCTCTTTTTCTCTTGGTGCTTAAGCATTCTCAATTGCTAAACACCGTCCTCACTATCAGAATTCATTTTTGAGACACGAATCTTGTCTTAACCAGACATTTCGTTAATTCGTACTATAACAAATGGTAAATGGGATGAGTACACACAAAACAATAGAATTTACAAAACCCCACAAGAATGCAAAAACCACTATCTCTCTTTTCCCCCCTCATTATTCATACATACTTGTACAATATGCAAGAAACAAAAAAAATGCCATTAGTCCCTTGAGATTATTTTTGCTTATCATCTCCTTTGGAAGTTGAGGAACTTGATGCCGTAGGCGAAGACGAAGAAGAAGAGGAAGACAAAACCTATGTGAGCCACAGCAACATATCCAAGGAAGTCATATTCAAAACCCAAGTGTTCTTTGAGGTATTCCTTCACTGTCAAGTAACTCTCTGAATGTACATAAACTCTCTCTTCCAAATCTCCAACCTGAGATGTCACAAGACCATACAGTGTCCATGACACTGGAGATGCCCAATAGTACCATCTCCACCATATTGGTATTTGCTGCACAAACACACAAACACACACAATTGACATATTAATTTGATGATCAATATGATGGTCTCAAGAAAATGACTACATATATAACATTAACATACCATTCTAGGGATGAGGAAACCCGAGAAGAGATTCCAGAAGCTGAGGAAGAAGGACATGCAAATGGCAGCTATTTGGTAGTTTGGAGTGAGAGCTAAGATCATCATCCCGTAAAGTGTGAAGTAATTGAAGCACATCATGATGAAGTAGTAGAACCACAAGAACTTTTGAATTTGCCATTGGAACCCGATCATCGAGTAAAGAATGAGACTGTACACTAGAGTTTGTACTGCAACATATATCAGCTCTACGGCCACCTGCAGATCATGAGAGATATTAGTATTAAAGGTTCTTGGACTGTATAATCTTGAATTCTTGATTTGACAGTGATAACAACAAGGTTTTTGATCAGCTTCTTGTTTTTTTTTTTTTTACCTGGGCAAACGCGTAAGGCAAAGCTGAATACATCCCTGCAGCTCTTTCGCGGTAGAAGACTGTCCTTTCAATTGCTACCACATGTTGCACATTAGAAGTGTTTGTGCCTCCGAGGAAAAGAACAGCAGCATACATGGCTCCTAGCAGGTTCATCAGATCTTGCTCTTTGTGTCTGTTTACATAGTAGATTATTGGATTATAACATTGTCAAATGATTGATGTCTTGTACAAATATAAGAAATTCGTAGGGCTTACATTTGATCTCCTTTGCTCCAAAAAATGAGCCCGAATATGAGACCGATGACTATTGTCATGAAGAATCTGTTAACATTGTATTGTGGATTCCTCCAGTAGGACCAGTGCTGTTTCCAGAAGCAAGCCTTGAACTGAGTGGTGAAGGATTGAGAGTACTCGGTCGGGAAGTAAAGATCCTTGGATCCTGGTGTTGGTGTGCTTAGCTCTTTGATAAGCTGCTGGTTTTTCCTGGAAAAAGTAGTCAAACATTGTAAAGAATAGTACATTCGGAGGCTAACTTCATTAACACAAAGAATGGATTCATGTTTCAAGTTACCGATATAGATCAGAGTTGGCATAAATTTCTGCAAAATCCACTCGAAGGTCAGTCTCAGCTGTATTAGAACTGACTTCCAGCATCCATGTAGCCGGATTGTAGCCTTCTTTGATCTTTGGCACACCCGGAATAGCCTGCAAGATTTTGTTGGTATTAGTTTTGACCAAGAAACCCAAAAACTACTACATTTGGGACATATGAGAAGTAATGCTCACTTCAAAGTACTCTACAAGCTTGTGAGAATAGCGGCCTAGCGATCCAGCATAAATGACTTGTCCTCCTCTCTTCATCAAAAACAGCTGTAGGCAAAACCAATAAAATATGAGAAGATGCATAACAGGTTCTAATACAAATATTTGGTTTCTGATACTGCAAAAAAGTTTTGAATACCTCATCAAAAGCTTCGAAAATGTCTATACTAGGCTGGTGAATTGTGCAGACTACAGTTCTCCCCGTGTCTACTGTATTCCTCACAGTACGCATGACAATTGCAGCAGCTCTAGCATCAAGGCCTGATGTCGGCTCGTCCATGAATATGATTGAAGGATTTGCAACCAATTCTACAGCTATAGTGAGCCTCTTTCGCTGTTCAGTGGACAGACCGTCCACTCCAGGAAGGCCTACTAAAGAATTCCTCAGCGGGTTCAGCTCAACTAATTCCATAACTTCATCAACAAACATCTGTAGCAACACAACTGTCAAACTCGGAGATAAACATATTGCAGTAGAATGAACAATTATGAGACTGAGAACAAAAGGAAACATGCCTTTCGTGTTTCGTTGTTAACATCCTGAGAAAGGCGCAACCAGGCTGAGTACACGAGGGATTCGTAGACAGTGACATTGGGAGAATGTATGTCATTCTGTTCACAGTAGCCACTGACCCGAGCAAAGGTTGCTTGGTTCTTTGGGTAACCAGAAATGCTTATACTTCCTTCAATGTACCCACCCGTTTTCCTTCCTGCTAGCACATCCATCAGTGTGGTCTTTCCAGCACCACTTACACCAACCAGTGCTGTCAGAATACCTGGCCTGAAAGCACCACTAACTTCTCGTAAAAGCTGGAGACGATCATTTTCAAATCCTTGATGTTTCATTTCCTGATAAAGATAGGAGCCATTTGGTCACAACTGTCAAAGATTTTGACTGAAGTGAGGCATAGGGGAAGGGACTTACAGCAGGCATATCGACGTAGTAATTGACATGATCAAATGCAAGTGACAAGGGTTGAAATGGCAACACCATCCCTTTTTTAGCAGTTGCTTGCTCGGGAGTGTTCATCTCTCCCAAATCAACATCTGTAATGATTGAAAAACAATGTTATGAACTTTATAGCTAATTTTTCTTTTCTCGGAAGAAAATCTTGATCATGTAAAGATTTGGAACCTTCAAAGAATGGGGCAGTAGACGCTGAACTTCTATCTGTTGCCTTCACCCGTCCATTAGAGGATTTCTGCTTATTCTCATCATCCTCATCCACAAGAACAGATTTAGACTCCACCAGAGCTGCATTTGGTTAAGTTCTCGTTAGAACCAAAATCTTGTCCACATAACTGGAAATGGAGACTATATATTCACCAAGAGAGAGAGCTTACGGTTCAAATATGTCAGTGCCAAAATGAAACAGACATTGAAAAACAGTGAGAACCCGAATAGGATCAGAACACAGTACCAATACCATTTGTCTTCTGTAAACATGCCAGCTTCCTTGAGAAGAACCTTTCCGACTGTGGTGGGTATTGATACTGTCTCATCGGTCAAGAGCTGAAATAGAGGAAATAAAATGGCACAATCAAGACGATAAGAAATGAAGGTGAAAGTTAAACAACAAAACAAAATCATTGTATCGCGATTTTGTTATGAGGTCTTACTTTGCTCCATCTCTCGTCAAGAAACTCGTTTATGACAATGGCATTCTGTCCATACATCATGGGAGACGCGTAATAGCCCCATATCATCCATGGTTTGATGTCATCTGCAAGAGACGATGGAAATAGTTCAATACATACTGCAAGAAATGAGTATAAACAAGTACAAATAGCGCAAAGATGATAAAATCCTAACCTTTGGCAACAACGAATCCACCAAGAACAAAAACCAATAGCAATGTAAAGGTACCAAGTGTGTTTGCAACCACTTGAGTTCTCCCGAGGGCTGCAATGAAGCGGAATAGTGATAGAGCCATCTGATGCACACCAACAAACGCCAATAACTGGCGGAAGAACCTGCACGTTGTCAACACGTGAGAGTCCATTAACTCTATGCACGTACATGAAAACTACTCGATTTGTCAGTAAGAATGGAACAGAATATGCACATACCTACTCGCAGCAGGAGCAAACCCAATGGTGTAGTATGTGAGGATGACCCATATTAGAGACTCCATCAACGAGAGGGGGATCCGGAGGAGCCAAATAGGTAATCCAAAAGCCCATGCCGGATAGAACAAGCAATCCCTTTGTTTGAAAAAGACTGGCAGCCTAAACATGGTCATGGCGAGCTCAGCCATGCCATTAAACATCACGTTAATGAGACTGAAGAACAGCGCACCAAAGTACTTTCGTCCATCCTCTATCTCACCATGCTTCATTTCTGTTCTTAGGAAAACTGTCAGGGTAATGAATGACATAATGGTAATCTGCACAGTCTTGAATATGTATACAAAATTGTTGCGCTTCATCAGTAGCCACTCTCTAGAAAAGCATGCCTTGAAGATTTCCCAATTTGAGAGACCGTACTTTTGTTTGACCAGTGCAGCAGGATGGGTTTTTGTTTTGTCGTATGGAACTCCTAGCTCTTCGGAGATTTTCTGGCCAATGTGGAAAGAGCTGAAGTGTTTTACAAACTCGGGCACTGATATGTATCTGTAAGGTTCATTCTTTTTGAACCAGTACTGCGCTTGGTCCTTCTTGGAAGTAACCTCTTGCAAGAAGTCTGCCACTCCTTTCCTGTCCGGGCATTTGAAACCTACACCCTCAAAGAATTCAAGAACGTGTTCACGTGGACCTTGGTACACAATCTGGCCCTCCGAAAGCAAGATAACATCATCAAAAAGATCAAAGGTCTCGGGAGCTGGCTGCAGAAGAGAGATTATCATGGTCACATCCATGATATGAACCATCTGTCTCATGAACTTGACGATCTGGAAAGTGGTGGAACTGTCAAGACCAGTAGATATTTCGTCCATGAAAAATACTTTTGCTGGTCCTACCAACATTTCTCCTGTTGTAACACGTTTCTTTTGTCCGCCAGATATGCCTCTTCTCATCTCATCACCAACCATAATATCCGAACAGATATCCACTCCAAGAATCTGTTACGATATGTAATTAGCGAGTAAGTGACTAGACTGGTTTTTTGAAATGGAGGCAACCAAATTAAAATGAACAAACCTTGAGAACATAATCTGTGACTAGACTGGTTTCTTGGCCTGCCACTGCTGTGGCTTTCATGAAGGCGTCTATCTCAGGATCCGGCCTGACTCCTGATTCCTTCTCCCGTCTTGACGTTTCTGCCAGTAGTTCATACCTGGTTCCAACTCCCAAGCAACGCCCCGAGAAATCAAGAGTCTCTCTGACTGTCATCTCACCATGGTGAAGGTCATGCTGGCTAATGTAAGCACATGTTCTTTGAGGAACAAACTCCGAAAACTCATGACCACAGTAAGTGACCCTTCCTGTTTCCTGCATATACAAGTCACAGTTGACAAAAGTTCAGGATTCAAGAACTACTCATCTCCGAGAACCTGACAGACAATGTTATCACGAGAGGGAAAGGCTTACTCTTAGATCCTTCTCCAATTTCCCGGCAAGTGCCTGGAGCAATGTAGTTTTCCCCGAGCCTGGAGGTCCCAGAAGTAGAGTCAACCTGATGGGTCGAAAAGCACTGAATTAGTAAACAAAATTGCATACCAGAAACTGAGAAATTTATCCTAGAAGCAAATTCTGCTGATCAAAATAAAGGATGTTACCATACCTTGATGGTTTTACTACTCCACTCACATCGCAGAGTATGTTGACAACTCTTTTCTTAGATGGTGCGAGCTTAATTAATCCAAGAATTCCCTATCAAACGCAACAAAGATGAAACAAATTCATTTATAAGTACAAGTACAAAACATCTTGTCCTAGAGCATACAACAAAATTGATGTTCCATCGTGTTAGTAAAAAAAAAGAAGAGAGAGAGAGAGAAGAAACTAATACCTCTAAGATGTTCATGGTAGAATTCAGCAGAGTCGGGAGCGCCCTGGTTCCAACATATGCATCTCCTTCTACTGATAAATGCTGAAACCGAACTTCAATCTTTGGAATATCAACACCAACCCTATTTGAACACAAAGACATAGACCTTTTTCAGATAAACAAAGCAAATTCAAACTTCAGCATATGTATTCTAGTATGTATTCACTGACCTATCAGTCCTATCTCTCAGCCTACAAAGAAACCTTTCATTATCCTCTTCGACAAACTTGTGGATGCTCTCCACAAGCTGTTGCTTATTCTGCATCCCAAGATTGGTGACATCAACCTGTTGATAACCAACTCCTCCATCATCCAAAACCTGCCTCAAGATCCCCTTCGTAATCCGGTCATACGTGGGCATTCTCTCAAGTGCTGCATACATGAGCTCCACCTCATCATCTTCCCTCCCGCTCTTCTGAAACACGTCCCCTTGCCCTCCAGTCCACGCCTCCCGGAGACTTGCAGAGGCCCAACTCCTCCTGCTTGCTGACCCACCAACACTCATCCTCCGGCTCAACGACCTTTGGCTCATTGACCTCTTACTGATGGACCTCAAAACATCCTCTCCAGGCATTGGAGCCGCCATATTGAGCTTGTTAGTACCTCTCAAAACTATAGCGCGACAAGCTCAACTATAGTTCACTGAACTCTACAAGAATCTTTAACATCATGAATGAAATGATGACGAGGTTTTGGCAGTGGTTTAAGTAGGAGTAAATGGTTGAGAGGGAGTTTTTGGGTCCTGACAGAAATGGGAATATTGCAGAGTTTGAAGAGTGTTGACAAGATGTACTACATGAGATTATCCAAAATTTTGTATACTTTGGAGGATTATGTAATGATATTTTCTACTTGAGTCAGCTATTTTCTTGGAATCTACAACGGCTCGTAGATATGACAAAATGGAATGGTTAAGACTAATGATGGGTACCTTTTTTGTAGTGTTTCTAGATAACAGAAAAAATTCTCTGCAATATTGCAGGTTTTTGACTTGGTGTACACTGTGGAACAGATTCTATATGATAGTTACACAATCAAGAACTGTTTTTTTTTTTCCAATCAAAACTTGAAAAACTTTAGCATTCTTGCATATGTCAACAATTACACATTGTGGGGGATCAAATTGATGTATTGTTGAACTCTCAGTTTCTATAGGTTTTGGTTTAACATCTCATCTGGAGTCCAAATCCATTATTCTAAATAGTACTCCCTTAGTTCCAGAATAACTGTCCTATTTAACTTTTTGCAAACATTAAGAATAAGTTTGTTACGGTTTTGACTTTCCACTTTATACCCTTGTATAACTAACTTAAGAAGTTGTTACAAATATGTAAGGGATACTATTGAAAAAGTGAGGTATAATTTATTATTAAAATGCAAGTAAACATTTATGGTGAGACATCTCTTTAAGAAAAAATAGACAGATAAAGTGAGACAGAGAGAATATATCGTTTCCCACTAAAACTGTAAACACAATCTTGGAACCTAAATGGTAACCAATTAAGTTATTGAAGTATATATGTTTCAAACATAAGATTCCAATTAGATGCCTAAAATTCCACTCCAGTTAGCCATTCTTGGAAATTTCTATTTTAACATCTTATGTGTGGAAAAGAATGATTGCATCAATTAATTAATTTATATGAAATTTCCAGTTAACCCTAGACCTCATTTCCTTTCAAATTGATGAATCTTTATGGGATGTATACAAGGCCGGCCAAGCCAAATACTACTACTATATAATATATACCAACTAATATTAATATTATTTATACATTAAAGGGTGGGTGCAAAATGTTAAAAACAAGAACCCTACGCGTAAACGTGGCCTGATCAATGCAAAGATATACAACAATTGGATTACAATTTCATAATCATCTACTTATTTCTTAACCATTAATAAAATGAATATCTTATAACCGTTAATAATCTACAAAAGTTTTAATGACTAATAATTGGTGTAAAAGTCTAATAGAATTTGATCACTAAAAATCTAAAAGATTTTAGTTACCAATAATTCGCATAAGTTTTAATGACTAATGCTTGGTCACTAAAAGTTTATTTGGCT